>JASJUZ010000027.1:0-170146 GCA_037159825.1 Tupiocoris notatus | reverse complement strand
GTCAGAATTTAATTAAGTTAAGGTGGAGAATGGTGAATCAATTTTTCTTTTTAATTCTACTTTTCCAAAAATATACTGAGAAACTATCTAATACTTTTAACTGTAGTCTTACACCATTTAGAGTGATTTTGTTTGAGTTTGATAATTATCTGTTAAGTATGCTCAATAAAAGCAGCTGCAGATTTATATGGCGTCCTAGGTGAAAAAATTTTATAGTAGAGAAAAATAAATTAAGTCTCGTTCGATAAGACATAACGTTACGGTGTAAAAGGGAATTCGCTGGATGGAAAATAAACGGCAAACACGAGTGAAGCATTCACCTTATTTGTTCGTAAACCTCCCTCTCCCAACCTGTCACCTTGCACCTCCATTTAATAACTTTCCAAAAAGTCAGTTCATAAAGATTAACGACTTTTTACCCTCAGCTCCCGCGTACAAGCGCCGCCAACGGGAACTTCCTTCTCGGTCTCTCCTCCAGGGCAAACAATATCTTTCTTCTCAGAAGCAACTTCAGAAAACCCCTTTTCGAAAGAAAGCCCTCTCGGCCGCTGAACCGAAGATGAAGCTTTTCTTTTCGGTTTACGGTTATCGTTCATAAATAAGATAGAAAACCGCAAGAAGATACAAGAGAATCATTACTCATTCGAACGTAATTCCCTTTCGGAGGCGTCATCCGCCCAGATCCTCGTTCGAATTTCCCTTCTGACCAAATTGCGCGCTGAAAAAATCCGATGTCCATTTATTAAACCGCCCTGACGTTTAGATTCGTGCGGCTCACTTGCAAACAGTCTAATGCAGTGAATGATTATCTTCTCTGTAACAGTTAGCGGTGACCTAGTTTAAAAACGACGGGATGGCGTGTAAAATTTATTCAGCGTTTACGAACTAGCCAACGATTTAATCTTTCATGGTAAACTCAATAATATGAAGAATTTATATGCTGTCGTTAAGATCGAAATGTTAAGGTTATCCTTGAAATAAAATATAAAAAATTATGTCATCTTGGATACTTTAAAGAACGCTGAGTCTTATTAATACGCATGTGGTGAGGTTAAAGATGGTATTAGATCTGAAGCAAACTTCAATGTTGCAAATTTTCTTCGACTTATAAACGGTTTTATTTAATTATTCTCTCGTAATTGCTTATTACGGCCTAGAATCTCGAGAAATGCTCCTGACGTCACTCAACCCAAAATGTCTCATTGATGTTGAAGACAAAATCTAAATCATGACTCAAAAATATCATCACCGAATGAAATTTCCGCTATAAGAAACACAATGCAATATTTTCCAGTGTACTGTTCGAAATTTCCGCTAACCTTCAGGCCGAACTATGTAGCCGACTCGGCCATCGATCGGTAATCAAAAGCATGCGTAACATATCGCACCAGTTGCCACTTCCAATTGCCTACATGAGGACCTGATGGAGAGGTGGCAAGTTGTGGTACTGCAGGGTTAAAGCCTCAGCCGCTGTTCCTCTAATGGACACGGTATGTTACGTCGGATCCGACTAGCCTCGACCGATTCCCCTCGAACCTTCCCATCGGCCATCAATAAACATGAATAATTCCAAGCTTCGACTAGGCGTAGTCTGGCCTTTAACAGTCGAAGCACCCGCTCGCTGATGACACCGATGAATACTTCAGCCTTTATAATCCCCTATGTAATAGGCCTTTGGCTGTAGCTGAATCGACTTCCATTCTATGCGGACCGACGATGTGAAGCCGAACGCAACGTATGCATAATAAACACCGGCATCGAGTTAGCGAAGAACTGCGCGCGAGGTTCACAGGGCAACTTTGAGCGCCTCGATGGAACCTAAGTTGAAACGACCTTTGGAATCTGAAATGGGCAGGAATTTGAAAAGCATTGCGCTGGAATCCTTTTGGGAAACTTCGGTAATGTAAAATCTTGTACAAATGATAATGAACGGCATAAAATGGAGCTGGAATAAATCCTAATAATCAGAAACTTACAAGAAATGAGAGCTTTGCTCTTCAGAGCTTAGCTCTGAAGCTAATAACTTAGAAGGATGTCGTTACTCAGCGAAAACCATTTACTCGAAGAGGTTGTGAGTAAAAATACGGTGTTCTGTCTCTTGCATAGTTTATTGTTTCGAGCACTTTCACCATCGTGGCCTCCTCAGGAAAAATATTTTATCTTAATAGATGTGAGCGACACTACTGTACTTAATCAACGAACCTCTTATATTTAACTAACAGGAGCTTATGTATCTTACCATTCTAGATGAGCAGAATGATATTGTTCCCTGAAACAATCCGAGGAGTGAATATGATTTTTACTTCATCCGTAATTTTATTTTCAACCCCCGAATAAATTATCAACAACAAGCAACAAAATGCAAAGCATACACAGGCCTTGGTTCTATAAGCTCTTTATATGCCCATATAGCAGTTAGTATATTATATTTTTAGATACTAGTTATAAATAATAATCGAATTTTCGTTTTTTGCAGGCTCGGAGGTCCAGGAGCAACGCCGGTTGTGATGCCTGTGTTTCCGGCCGGCAGGGGGGGCCCTACGGCCCCTCCGCCCCCTCATTATTCACCCTACAGCCCCTCGAGATTTAACATTGACAAAAGGTGCAGACATTCCTGCTCTTGGAAATGTTCAGCCATCGCATTGCTTCTACTGTCCATGGCGCTCACTGCAATGCTAGCCTATTTTGCAGGTATGTTAACCGAAATGAACCGCTTTAAATTGTGGGCTAGTTTCCTCCAACGGTCTAAACTTGGAGGAAAAAAAATCTCCCACTTTGACATCATGTTAAATTTTTTTCAACAAAAAAAAAATTTTTTTCAAAAATTATTATTTTTTTACCAAACATTTTAAATGATATAAAAAAAAAATTATATTCGATTGTTCAATAAGCTTTGATAATTTTATCAGGATTTTCTATTGAGCTGACTTTGACTCGCTCCTGTAAATTCCCCCACGTGTCGCCGGGTATTGAAAATCGGCAAATATTGGATAGAAATAGAATAGAGGGGATCCAGCTTAGTCAAAAGGATGGAACGAGCTCCGGTTGACATCCTTTTCATCTTATTCCATCGTGGGCCCGGTAATGCTACGTGATCAATCATTGAGCCAAAAAAAATAGACGGACAGTGGTGATGAAAGCTTATGATTGATCTGCGCCACCTAACTCACTATTATCTTCATAACAAATACCAGCGAATGGCGCGTATGTGATCTTCGACTCGTGACGGTGCCAGAAAATACTTTTGCATTATAACTTTGATGGAAAAGGGGGCCCTTTTTCAAACGCCCGTTGAGAGATGTTTCCACTGAACGGGGGAATTGCTTCTCAGCGGTGAATACAGCGAGTTGATGGAAGGAATAGGAAAAAATCGCAAGCATTAAACGCGTGAAAAAATGTTGAACGTGTCGAAAAAGATGAAGTGAGCGATTTACATGAGCGAGAAGAAAAACCCAGAGGGAGAGCGATTCTTTCTGAAGGGAGTTCTGAATGGATCGTAACATTATCAAAAGTCAATCGATCCTTCAACGTATTTATGTATTATACGTATAAATGCACCTCACATTATACATGACATTTTTGAGGCCGAGTCTGCAAATAGAAAACCAAATGCGTCGGGAAAACTAAATGTGGAAAACCAAGTTTGCGAAGAATTTCGAGCGTCTTTTCCTAATTTATCATTCTCAAGTCAACGTTCCAGACTGTGAAGCTAAAGTTTACCGGGTTAAGACTAAACTATCTTATCAGTATCATGTTTTAGTGTCGATGTAAACTCGGTTTTTCCGGACAGGTTTTCTCTGCTTTCCAACTATTAATGAAATCGATGGATATTGGATCTGTGAAAAAGCTTCTTTAGCTGTAGTATAATAAAATTATTATCGAAATTTTATTTCGTGTAAGGCGAAAATCTTCCAGATTGAGTATCACTATATTGGCTCAAGCTCTTGCACTTGGATCAAATTTTTAGTTTGAAGTACTCCAGGACCATTAATTTTGGCTTTATATTTTCCTCCCTCATTTATATTAAAGCAGTAATTTGGTTCAATTCGTTGGGCAAGTTGATAAGAAAAACACCACTCCTTGTTTGTTCAGTCCAGTAGGCACTTTCCTTAAGTGCGAACTGAAGTTTCGACTTGTAAAACAGTCGAGCTTCGGCCTGGGCCCAGTAGAGGCCATCAGTCTTTCTCGAAGGCAGTGAAGCACCTCGTGCACTTTTACCCTTGGAGGTTCCTGTGTTTTACATTGTTACGCCTTCCTTTTCGCTCTGTTCTACGTTCCTAAGGCTTCTTTTGTATTCAGCGCTTCACGCTACTTCCCCTTTGACGTGCCCGGTAGTTGCTTGGAAACCATTTGAGCCGAGGCCGACGAGGGTAATGCTTTTAGGAACCAGAAACGGTGTAAGGGATGACTTCTCATACCTACACTTTTCGTTTCGCTATTTCGACTGCGGAAATCCGCTACCGAAGCTGTTGACTCCTGTTGCTGCTCACGGAGTCCTTTTTGATTGTTGTCAAGTTTCTTTGTAGTGCCACGTGAGGCTTCGCTGTCGACAGGCCTATTGTTACCCTGAAGCCAATGTAATATGAGTAAAGCGAGTTAAAAGCGAATGGATACGAGGAAATTACATTGCCGGTTTATGGTTCGAATAATTTCGCTGCCTATCGAAGAGCCGCATCGAGTTACGATACTCAGCTGGAGTAAAAATAATTCAATCACGACGTTTGAACGATTTTCCGAAGACTGCTCGCTTTATATTCATTCAGATGACAAAAGAAACTTCTTTAAAAAATTTAGAACCTTTTGAAGCAACCAAAAAATCGCTCTAGTTTAAGGCAATATATACCGTAGAATTTATGCAATATTATTATATTTGTTTATACAATTCCATCATAAACGTGTACTTCACAGTAACACCACGGTTACAAACACAATAATTGGGCCTGATTTCTGAACTTGATTGCTAGAAATCGTCACAAAAAACTACAGACACTTGTAGAACCTAAGTTGACCGTTTCCTGCGACCTCGATTTTCAAATGTCGTGATTGTTGTCTGGCAGGGTAAGCCTCCCCTTTTCGCTCCTGCGCAGCCCTTCAATGTCATTAATGCAAATGGAAGGGACAGATAAAAAAGAGTCACTTGATGGACATGGTTCTGACGGTGGAAAAGCAAAGAGCGAACGTGTTTCGCCTTTTGTGGCGGCATTCCGACCTTTTCCACGCATCGGAAAATTGGAGGAATTCACTTTAAAACGAATTCCCTCGGATCTTTTTGCGTTTCACGTTCAATTTCCGGCATTCTTTAACGATGCTTTTCCCAATTACGACGTTTGACCGAATACCTGCGATGGCAACCAGTGCTTTTGTAAATGAAAGACAGTAATTTTTTATTCTGACGGGCTACTGAAACATGGGAAAAATTAAAGCGAGCGAAGAGCGACTGAACTTCAAACGCTTAATCTGAGTTTTATTTAATCAATAATAAAAATATATACATATATAAAAAGTAAAAGAAATTAACAGGAAAACACATTAATCCTAGATATCTTTTAGGGAAGGCTAAGATGAATATTTAACAATAATTCTCATGATATCATCTGATCTCATTTATATCATTGTCAGGAAGGAGTATTTTTCGAGTCATGTTTTTATTCTTCCATGGAAAGTTGACAATTTTTATTTCATTTACAACCGACTGGCAGAGAAGTTAGCTAGAGGTAGAGTTACTTATTGCTTTACGTCTATTTATTAGTTTAATGCCCCACAAGGGCCTAGGACATTTACATGCGGTATCTTCGGATTCCTTTGGCGCAGCGGATATTGATTGTAGGTCGATCTGGCGGTCTCGAGAGAAGCGCTTCGTAGGCTTAGGGCCTCATGGGCTGCCAGTAACACAGCCTACGCTGTATAGCTTCACGTTAAAGGGAGGATAGCGGACGGATAGAGGATAGGAGGGCTGCAAGCGCGGACGTCCTCTCCCTCCACTTCTACCATTAGTGGGGGAATCAATAATGCAGCCAGCACCTCTCTCTCCCTCACACTAAGCCAACGTTACACAGACGACATTTTGACATAAATACATCCGAATGCATCAGTATGGTGAATGGGTGCTGAGCTTTTCTGATGTGATATCGAAGATCGTAGTATCGAAACATCGACCTTAAATTTCGTTCGGAAAGTATTTTTCCGCAATTTTTCCTTCCCAAATATTCCAATTCGATTTTTCAGCGTTCAATTTGTTCCCAACCGAAAGCACGATAGAATCAATTTTAGATGAAAAATAAATAAACATGGAAGCAAGATGAACTAGACAGTAAATAATTACAGGTGATGAAAATCTAATTATATTAAATTGTCAGTAATATACAGTAGAATAAATGTGATAACAAAATATTTTTCAACATCTACGACATCATGTACTCATGTATTTATGGCGACGATTTACCTGAAAAGAAAAATTCGGCAAAAATACATTAGCTCGTTAGATGATTCATGTTGATGTCGTTTGTGTAATGGTGGCGTGCTCACACGCTCCCCTGTTACAACCGTAGAACGCCACGGGCATGGACCAGAACACAGAATTCCTCGGAATAATACATGAGAACCGGCCTCGGGCCAGATGGACCCCTATCCTTCAAACTGCAAAGAACCTCTTGATCTTTCTTGATTTGTAATGTTAATGAGACATCGTTCTGGATTATATAACAGAGGAGAAAAAATATTTCATCTCCTTGTTTCATGTATGAGAAATCGTGATGAAATGAAAGAGACGATAGAGGGAGTCGAGCAATTTATTGTATTTAGGTCTACACCCGAGTTCGTTCTAAGAGATCGGAAATCGAAAAGTATGAAATGCAATAGGGATCGTTTCATGTTCGTAATTTTACGAAAATGTTTGGGGGAAAATGGCCAGTTTTTCGTACATCGGAAGTACCTAGCACATACCTAACCTTTTTGCAAATTTGACGTTTTTTTTTCTCTGTTTTATTTTTCAGTGATAGGCGCGCTCTATTTTCCCGATAGAACTCTGATCTATTCCAGTAGCCGTAGTCGTAATTAAATGTAACCGCAGAGCACAGACATTATGTTGGCTTCCAAGATGAGAGAACAAAAATTTCTGAATATTGTATATCGTCTTCGTTTGGTTGTCGTCGCATTTTTGTTGTAGAGGGGACGTGAGGGGGAGAAAAACCAGGCGACTTATTCTCCAGATTTTTAATTGCTGGCCGAGCACTTTCGCCCATTCGGGCATCCTCTGGGCGACGTGGAACCATGAGGTCCACAGCCTAGAGGTCTATTGTATATCATGTAACCTGTCCTTGTGTTTCGCTGGCGAATATCTAACAATATTCACGATCCTACATCCCTCCCATGTGGTCTAGTGGCTAGGATATCTGGCTTTCACCCAGAAGGCCCGGGTTCGATTCCCGGCATGGGAAAAAATTTTGCCTCCACTTTTTCGGTTCGGACGAAGGTAGTTTGAAATAATAAATTAGCAAACTCGATAAAATCTTCACGACATTCGCCAGTATTGTGGTTTGTGTGCGCCGGTTTTATTTATTCAACTTCCTTGTTCAGGCTTTTTTCATTCCAGACGGAAATAGGCAGTAACACCGGCACCTGACTAGGAATAATATTACAATTATCATTCTCAGTCAGCTTTCATTAAAGCAACTGTGTTGTAAAAAATTCCCTCTCAATAAACGGTTCAATTTATTTACGCTGTAATTCTAAAAGAAGCTATTGTGGTTTCGGAGCAACACAGAAGCTTTTTCTTTCATAATTCCTCCTATGGCGAGGCGTGTGAAGAATGAATAATGCAAACAACGTAAGAAGCTTTACGAAGGAGAAACAAACTATAGTCGAGAATTACGTACACCGCAGGAAGAAAGGAAGTGGATAGAGCCCGTGAGTAAAAGGCAGCGGATATTACCATACAGATTACTTTGCAAATTAACTGAGTAAAAGGTTTTCTTTTAGTTTCTTTTGTGCATCGTAAGAAAATCCGATAAAATCCTTTGAGTCCGGAGCAGTTCTCCGTTGGCTATGAAATGGGGAAGAAATTGGATTATTTCCACAGCGACTATTAAGATTTTCAAACGGGAATTCCGTGATGGGAAATTATTGAGGTTGTAAAGGGGTTTACGCTTGGGAAATTATATACTCATAAAACGTGTCAACAGAGCAGAGATATTTGATAACGTAAAATCGATCAAAGCGATAGAACGATCAAAAATAGTTACAGGGACAGTTGAAAAAGAAATTATCCAAGTGAAAGTTAAAAACTGTTCTTATTCAAGCATTTTGAGTGAAAGAATTTAATTTTAAAATCTCGAAAAATCAGGCCGCTTAAATTATGCAGTCTGGGGCAGATTGCCTTCGATAAAACAACGATTATGATCAGCTGTGTCGCAAGTTCCCGAATAATTTAAATCAGCTCAGTTTATGTTATTCATGAGACATTATTTATGACGCAATGCCGCATTAATTATTGCTGAACAATCCAAAAATAGAACCTCGAGCCTTATTCTTCCAATAATTAAGTAGTCCCCAATCGAATTCAAATCCTTCAAGTAATCTGCCGACCATTCCCAGCTCAATTATTCGTGATCGCCGGAAAAGCACTCGAGTTTTACCTGTTAATAATCTCAAGCTGGAGATGCGGGCGGGCCTTCGACGAACAAACATCTCAAGTTAAGACTACAGGTTCACTTTGCTAGTTCCCTAATGGAGAAATCCAGTCTTCATTAAACGCCAAGACGCCCTCGAGAAAACCGACCTGCCATTCCGAGCGTAAGGTCCTTATACATTCGCGCTATGCTAAGCCTAACCGCAGCTACTCCAAGAGCATCTTGAATCCTCCTCAACATTCTATGCACTCTCCTTCAATATCTACACATAATATACTCAAGTGCGCGCAAGCAAGTATCGATTCAAGATTAAACCGCACCTTTCGACAACGCTTATAATCGTGTAATGTCTTGCAAGGCATGTTTCCGCGTGTTTTCCTTTCCACCGGATTCGCCTGATTGAGATTCCAGCGCCAACCGTTGGGCGTTTATTCTTCTGCTAGGGAACCAACTTTTTTGTTGGATATGGATAGCTACTATTTATGGCTCAACCGACTTCCTAATCAAACAACTGGAAAATGCATGGATTTAATACTCCGTTTATGAACATCTAGAATGGGGAATTCGCATAGGTTTTTCAGTACCAAATGATCATCAATAAGTATTATACATCTCCAAAAGTACGATTTCCATGGGAAATCTAAATCTGGAAAAAATTGAGGGAGAAATCGTCGAGAGATTAAGAAGCGATCGAAGTAGCGGGAGACAGAGGACAATAATTAATAGCTGTCGTCAGAAGCCCAGCGACGTGTTTGCTCCCTTTGGTTTGATTTTTCGAACTTGGACCACTAGAATCTGTAATTTTTACCAGCGCTATTTTAGGCCTTTAAGCCATCATTCCATTATCCCCGAGACTTGTACTTTCGAAATCAAAAATCGACACAAATTCCTCATTCAGGGGAAAATTACGAACGAAGAACTGAACTGAAGAATCGCACATCTAAAATAAAACAATAAAACAGTAAAACGCAGCGGAGTACTAAAATTTGGCAGCCGTGCGATTCGCATTATTTTGGAGCCCTGCATCTTCGAAAATATTTGTGCCGTGAGCTGTTTCAAACCCCGATGAGTCGTAATTGTCTCATTTTCTCCCAGAATCGCTCCCTTTCTCGTCAACTCGTGCAAATCGATAACATACGAATTATATTTTTCCCTCTCAATTTCCACTTTCAAAAGCACTTCGCCCGAAATCTCGACGCGAAATTGGATTTTGAAATCAAAGGGGCGAAAAACTGCGAAAATGTTAACTCCGACTCATTAACGCCAGCCTAACGAACCCTCTATCACAAAGAGCTCAATACGGCCTCGACCCTTCAAAGCTTCACAGGTCCTATACACCCCGTACTCAGTTGCCCACATAAGCCGTGCCGGCCTATCTAAAACCATCGTAAAGGTACGTCCTAATAGGCTGCTACCAGGGCTAAAACTGGCAGTGAAAGACAGTCGACATCATCGGACACGCGCACTTCGACGGTAATTAGCCAATAATTGAACCCTTTACAGTCACGTGGACTCCCTTCGTCCGCAAGAGTTGACCGCTTTTGCTCGAACGAAAACGCGTTCCTCGGCCTTGTCCATCATTATTTAGTCGAATGGCTCACCCTATTTGAAGTGAGCATTTCGTTTCGAATATCCCGTTTGATATTCAAGCTGGGGTGTGACCAAAAATTTGTTCGAGAAAAATGTTTGTGAGAAAATGAAGATTATGAGAAAAATGATAATTAAACTCTCAACTTATTCGTTATTAATTTGCGTTTATTCTTCAATAACGAAATGAAGTAGTGATCGTTCTTGGATGCTTTAATTAATTAAATTTGCGACGTAATTCAGTGCGATTCTTGAAATGCAAATAATATTGTACTGTTGTTTAATGCTCTTTGCTTCAAATATGATTTGAGAAAACCATTCATTACAACTATCCCACAGGTTGTTAACTACAATGAAAACTCATTAGCATCAATCGTGATTATAATCATTTTAACTTTTCATAATCATACAATTAAAAATAGCTAATGATCAAAACGAATATGATTATATACAAACATTTTCAGCACTCTTCATTTGATTTTCGAATTCTACCGTACCTTGAAACGTAAAACATCAAGTTTTAATTTTTTAGTAATTTTTTCGTGAGCGAATACCGTAGTCTATTATTGTTTAGTATAGTTATTAAACCAAGACTGCTATAAATGTTCTTCGAATTCAATCCTTGCAAGGCTATCCTACTTCATGAAGTGAATAATTTAATTGTAGTTTCTGAAAACTAAAGTTGTCGTTGATTTTCTTGCAATGACATTCCAAGCTCTCAAGACCGAGTTGAAGACTATAGAAAATGGGCTATATCTCAAAGCCTTGACACAATGCCACCCGCGCTAAATATTCTCAACCTAACTATCCTACAGGGCTTCGTTATTGCTCTGCTCACGGTGCTAATTAGAGTCGTGAATTATTCAAGAGCTGATTAGGAACATAACCCTCTCTCACATATCTGCCAAGAGTTGGTTGCAATATGAAGAGGGGCAATTAATAGAGTTCTTACAGAACAAGGCAATATTCAACAGTATTTTTTTAGGCGATTTCAATTTTTTCATTACTTCCGAATAATTATAGACAATAATTGGATAGGTAAATTTTTATTTATAAGTCATTAAGGTCCACATTGCATTGGTTTGTGTGATATGTTGGATGCAAAGCTCGTGAGCTTTAATGCGAAGATCGGACACATGAAACAATTCGAAATCAAATAGTTTTAATTAATGGCAACTATCTCGACTACATTTGTATGAAAATATCTTGCCAATATAATTATAATTTGGCTAAAAAAATAAATAAATAAATTTTAACTGTTACATAACGATTTTCATCGTTGTAAAATTTGACAGGCTCAAAAACTTAGCTTGTTCGGTAAATGTTGCTTTCTTTGATATCTCAGCACTTGAAAATGCCTGACCGCTCCCTTGGAACTTGTCTTTCCTGACAGAAAACCGTATAATCGCTTTTTCATATCCGTGGAAAATAGGGGCGGACTCAAGAGGGGATACTTCCGACCATAATGCGCCAAGGAGATTTTCGTCAAGAGAAAAGCTATCAAATTCGCATTAAGGAAGTTTTTTCCGTCGGTATCAGAAATGATTCACTGCTTGAAGATGGCCTGTCAAACGTTACGACTAAGTCCCAGGTGAAGCAGTTTCGACGCTATCGGCGTTTGATTTACGGTCACGTGAAAGCTCTTTTGTTTAAATCGGCGAACCTACTGTCAACTTTATCGGCCAGTGGAATCTTTCACCTCGATATCATGGAACTATAAAAGTTATCATTTTTGGAGGAAGCCTTGGTGAACAATAAATGGTCATTCAGTCGAAAGCTGAGCTTTCAATTTCATCTCGCGTAATAATTCGCCGATGAAATTCGATAGAAGGTCGGAGATCAAATCGTATTATAAAGAAAGTCAGCGTTATCACTGAAAGTACTGCGTTCCTTACTAACCTTATCATTGACTCGAAACTCATCAGCCCTTTCTAAACCCGGATATTTTCTCTAGATCACATTTTCGTTTAATTGATAAGGGCCCAGTCGGAAGTTGATTATTTAATATAACGACCGACCGATGGGGTAAATGAATGAAAATAGAGTAAATTGAATAGTTCGGACGTCTCTTCGAGGATTCTGCCTCTAGAAAAGGGTTTCCCTCAAGGAAATTTCGTTACGGAAGAGCTACGATGCCGTCGGGGGAAAACGGGATCGGACCATGTGCGTCGGTTCACATTAGACGAGCCTACCAATAGGTTAGCGATACTATAAATAAAAGAGAACTCTCTTCAAATGTAATAGCTAGTACAGGTAATTATTTTATAAATGGCATTAGTAATATTATTTCTTGAGTCATTTTTTTAACGTTGGCATTTTACTTGTTCTGTTCGAATTTATAGACTGGAAATTATTTTCTAAGCCTTAAACCTCCTTTGCTGAGCTGAAATTAATTTCTTCCACACGTTGAAAGGATATAGCACTTTTTCGAGTTTTTCTATCCATAGTAGGAAAACGACTAGGACTTTTCATTGTTAGAAAAATATCCATGAAAGAAATTAGAAAATAATCATTGCGTTTCGTTTTTAATTTATACCGATCTTGTCTCTTATTGTGGCGAAGGGCGAATCGGTTCGATAAATGATAGCACAAGGATCAATTTAGCGCTAAGAGAATAAATAAATTTAAAAATAAAAAATAAATAAAAAACTCTAATATAGGTATTTAAAAAAAGATTTTAGATCTAAAGATCAAGATTAAAGATTTCATTTAAAAAAATTAAAGATTCTTATTATAGGTATTTGAAAAAAAAGAATTAAAAGTAGGTAACTGGTTCAATAAAATGTTTTTACTAAAAATTATAATTTTTTGCCGCTATTTATAAGGAGATACATTTAATTGGACAATCCTTCGTTTCGCCTTAGGCCAGAACTCGTCGATGATCAACAGCGGATTTTCAGTCCAATGAAAGACCATTCATGGACACGGTTAGTGTGAACTTGCCATTTACGAGAGAGCAAAATTGTGTGGCGTCTCTGACAGGAAGTGCGAAGTGGGCGGTGGAGAGGTAACGGCGTGGCTGGTTGGAGGAAATCGATAGAGTGACAGTCTCTCCTCTGCCTCATCCTTCGCTTCCAAGCTGTGAGCTGCTGATCTTCCACCACTACATCTCCAATTCGCTAGTCTACAAATCGCAAATTATGAGTGCGAAAAAATCGAGTTTTTTCGGTTTGAAAATTTGAAAAGCAACGTTTTTTTAATAGAAAGCGTATCAGAACAATAATGTAAAAATGGTGAAATTTTATAGATTTACAGCCGGTTTCGCCGAAATATGGAGGCGGTTTGATTGAGGGTTTAGGACGAGATGGACTACACTGTCCCATTTATTTTCGAAGTACTTACTTCGCGTCAATACCTGTCTTTTTCTAGGATCTAGCGTTTCATTGGCCATACCTTCACCCTATAAACCGCCCTAGATGTACTTATTTCAGCTAAAAATATAATTCGTTACATTTTAGAACCACACTTTCTTGCTGCGTCAACGTCATTATGAAAAATTATACCTATTCTGTTATCATTATTATTATACGTTATTATGAAAAATTATACAAGCTAATTTTTTCTTGAATTCTATTTTATTACACAACCCAAATCGTTAGCTAACACCGCCTCTACTATGTCAATCGAATGTTCGAAAATGTTCTACAATTTTTCGCGAGATTCACTGCGGAAAATTCTGTCGCTGCACTTGCCATCTCGGTCCCCAGTCTTACGATTTTTCTCTCCCTAACGATTTCGCTGCAATCAGGTGAATTTGCCCTTTTCCACTTCCCTTTTCCCGCATTCGACGATGTCAGTTTTACCCTTGCACACTCCGATGCATTTTCACTCGATCTCCCTTCTACCGGTATTAGATCCTTCTATATCCTTCAGAGGTACGAGTCTTATCGACAATCGGACAATCGAATTCCGCTGAATAAAATACAAACGGCTCAATCGTCGAAATTCTCTAGAAATAGCTTTCATAGTTTCGTTCGATCTTTCGCGAGATCATCTCGATTCAATTTTACTGGACAGATGCGAGTGGAAAACAATCGTGTGAAAGATAATGCAGCCGATGGATAGGAATGCAAGCGACGAAGTTGTGCCTTCAGGGGACAAGAAGTTGGCGAACATTGGATGTATGTGTATTATAGTGAGAAAGAGGATCGTGTGAGTGATGAGGGACGAGCGAGATAGCGTAGACAAAAGCGCAAGGTCTCTCGTCTTCTATTTGAAGTAATTACAGCCGAGCGGGTGGAGTTTGGTGGTTGGGGTAATACCTGTGCGCTGGCGATAACACAAGGCAGATGAGGGCCACACACACTAACAGTGTGAACAATGCTTCAAATCGTGTGCGTTATGTATTCTGCCGTATGTGTATTTACGTTCTATAGCCATGTGTGATAGCTAGCGTTTCACGGTACCCTATGGTGAGCGATGGGGTCTGTCGAGGAGATACGGTTGTGCTACTAGGATTATTGAGACGTGGATGAGCGAGGTGTTTGCGAGATAGAATGCCCTTGTTTGATATTTGAGTTTCGTATTTTCACTGTATTGCCTATTCGAGAACGATATTTGGTAACATTGGAAAGAAATTGGAGAAGATTTGTTAGGAATAATCGCTCCACGGAAAGTATGAAATAGCCAAAATATACATTTTAGTATCATTTCTAGCGACAGAAATGGTTTGACTAACTTCCAAAATCAATCAAAACACAATTTCATTAAACAAACAGTTAAGAAAATATTATGTTTCGAAGTTTTCTTTGTTCAATAATTTTTCATTATAAGTATGAATATTATACTTTGGAAACCGTTTGAAAAATATCATTCTTAATTCGAGTTAATTGAAATTTCTTAATTGCTGTTTTGAAAAATACTAATAAATTATGTTATTGAAAATTTACCGCTGATTTTGTATTTCTTTTTTTTCTGTATTTTGTGTTTTTTATTTTTTTATTTTATTGAAAATTCGATGTTGAGATTAGAGGTTTCCTGTTCCATTACCCCGGCTAATTTTTGTTGTAGACAAGATTGTTCGAAAGATGGGTTGACCTGCGCCAATTTAGAATTCACTTGCGAAAGTATGGGAACCTCGATCCACTCCCCTGGCAGATCCCACAGGACTCAACCCTTGGAAACCCCTTACACAGTTCACTTTAGTCAAAGTTTGAGGTCTCAGTCCCTGCTGAATACACCAAGTGTGGTAATGTTCCCAACTCGGTTCCTCCAATGTTTCGGGTTGACCCTAGTTCAACGTGTAAACAATGTTTCTCCTTCCGAAAAGTCAGCAGTTGTCGAAACTGTGAGAGAATCATGAAATAAATAAATAAGACGATTATTTTCATCGCGAAAAAATAAGCGATTTACTTAAACGGATAATGTTTGTAAACTCTAAAATAAACTCTACGATTCCCAAATTTCTATTTTTCGTGGAAGCTCACATATATTATTTTACTTTTCGAAGATTAGCCCAACGTTGATTGACTCTATTTACTCTAGAAATACTAAATAAATTAGTTAATACAATGATTAGTTTACGATTTAATTATGATAATTCATCAGTGGATTTATTTTCTATTGTTAGCTCGTTTTTTAATTGTTCCTTTGAAGCACTTTGGAGTAGAATTAATTAATTTTATTTATTTATTTTTTATATTTTGTTATTTTTTAATTTGTTTTTTATTTTATTTTATTTTTTTTTGTTGGTATAATTGTCGTGAAAGTATTAATTTGATATCTATAGCACACTCGTTAAAAATATCATATTCAGCTTTACCTTCATAGACCAAAACCTATTGCTAGTCGGTACTTGAACTTTTCTTGGCGCTGTTTTGATGTAAATCAGAAAAGATAAATTTTCCGCGACGGAAATATATTCGACTCACTTTTGCCCTAGAAACTTCTTTTACAGTGACGGTTTTTGTTTATAATAAATGGGCGAAAGACGGGGAAGAAAATTCCGTTTCATAAATATTTATAGAATTTGTTAGGTTCGCGGAGCTTGAATTTAAATCAGACTTTAATAGATTAGTGGCGGGCGGAGGCCCACGCGAACTGGGTAAAACGGAAAGACACCTGACAACGAATTTCAGTGGAGTGGAAAATAACGTCGTCGATTTTTCAGACGCTAACAGTATCTGTTGAACTGTAGAGTTTTAGAAACACGTAGTATTCAGTTGAAATTACGTGGAAAAAATAAACATTTTGCTAAAAATTAAATTTATTTATTTTATTGCTCATCAAGGAGTATGCCAGCGTGTACATACAAAGCAGGAAGATTCTGAGGAACGTATGGTAGGACTATATTTAACTGGCTTTCACTTCATCATGTCTTTCTTTCTTGAAGGTCATTCTAGAAACACAGAAAATGCTCATCTGCACTCGCTCACTTAAGTATGATCCTTTCATAAGCTGGAGATTCTTGGTTTTCTCAGTTACCAAGAATATTTCCATTCTTCCAATGAAATGCTTCATAAATTCGAACGTTTATCGCTCGATCGTTTGGACAGTTTCCAACTCCTCAAAAACACCGCTCTCGAAGTTGCTCCGTTTCGAAAATACTCCCGTACTTTATTGAAATTGGTGGACATTCTACTTTGGTAGTAACGGACCGTTCAAAGCGATGCACTTCAGCTTGTTAATCGTTACGATCCTTTGGCGTCTCGTTGCATGGGAGTTGAGAAAAGAAAAAAATACTATGGCTGGGAAATTAGTGTCGGGACATTACACCTGGACTCGTTCCAGCGGAGGATTTCGCTTCGCGAGAGCTGAACGGACGTTGGCCGAAGCGAAACCCAGAGGGATAAAAAGTTTCAACTTCAAAAACAGTTTTCAACTGCGAAAAATACGGCTGAATGTGGGCACTAATGTTTGAAACTGGTTTCTGCGGCCAAATATACTCCAAATAAAGCTAGAACATTACACAAAAATGATGATTTCAGATTTGTCTTGGGAAAAATTAAGCGTCACCGAATTTTCCACCAGTTATTTTCGTCATAAGTGATAAATGCAGGTCTCGAGCCAAATTTCTGATCATCTTCGAAATTCCGGAGCGACGTGGTACGGAAGTTGTGCCGGTTTTTCACCCCGCTGTTGATTTTCACTCACCGAACGGCTAAAAGGGGTAAAGTTTCCCATCAACGTTCCCGTGGGATGTGAAGAATCGGCGAGGGTCCCCGTTCGGACTGTCCTGGAGTTACGGGAGACGCGGACATAACTCATCCGCAGTTCGTCCCCTCTGCCAACTCGCACACCAAGAACATCTGGTCAGACTATGACAAATTCGTCCTCGTCACGGTTGCATGAGGCCTTGTTCGGTTGGCAGCACTGGTGGCAATCAGCGGTCGGATGCTGGGCGAGGGAAATGCGCGATACGGACGGGGAATTCGAAGCCCGTATCGGATCTAATAATTCGGTGAAACGATAACCGCACGTAACTCACGCTACCCTTGACAGCGGAAGAGAGAGAAAACAGTCATTAGGTGAAAATTGAAAAATTGAGGTTCCATTTCCAATTGTAGCAGCTACAGCAATAATAAAGCAACGTTGCCTCAGTATTGGTATGAATGTTGCGTTCTTGCAGTCACTCAATTGAATATTGCATTATAAATATTTACGAAGATGATCAAAATGATGGGAAAAACGGTCGACCACAAAACAATTTACGGAATACGTGCAATAGCAGCAACATAGCTATTCAACATTGATGAAAATAGAGAAGGACAATAATTAGAAAAATGCTGCAAGTAAAAAGGTTCAGTGGTTTATTATACCTTCGCTCTAGTAATGATTTAAGACGACTGTTTGTGATAGTAATTATTCCGAACATTTATGAACATTCCCACCGAAAAACAGATAACTATAGGGGAAAATCCTTAGCAAATGTTGTAATTTTAATCATTTTTACTATTCTTAATTTCCAAAAAAGCTAAATTTTTTGCCTAACGGTACAGCTCAAGAGAGTGTTTGAAGACCATTCCATCGAGTATAGAACGATTTTTATAGCTCCAAGAATTCTCTAGTTATAACACCATGAAAAATTTGTGAAAATCTCTCAAGTTGAACACAAAAACTGCGATAACTCGATAACCATTAAAGCAATTGACCTCACCAAATACACCTTTTTCTAAAACAAATATGAAAATACGAACTTTCTCCCCCTCAAAACCACCGAAAATACTGGGGTAGAGATTTGGCTAAAGAATTGAGCCATTGTCAGGCCAAGATTGATTTTTGGTGAAAATTTTAAAAATTTAGCTTTTATAGTTTTGTCAGAAAAATGTTGACGGCGGACGGACAGAATTTTTTGTTATTGATTACGTAGATTCTACATGCCTTGAAACGTAAAACATCAAATTTTGAGAGGGGTTAGAATATTTTACATTTCTTTATTTCCTGGGGAGGTTACAATGGTTTATTATTGAATAATTAACTAAAATTATACTAATGTGTGAGCACTTAGTGAATCGTGTGAGCACTCTTGCCCATCACCGCTGGCTTTACCCAACCTGAATCAAATTTGCTTCTCAGAACGTGAACTTTTGACGTTTCTCTAAGAAACTGTCTATCTCGCCTTCAAGAAATACGGTCGTCGCCTGAAGCAATTGAACAGTTAATTCAACAAGCTGGAATAAACTCATTCATTTCACCACATTTATGATCTTCAGATGGATTTAACATAAAACCTACGAACTCCGTACAACGACCATCGGGTTGAACATTTTTCCCTTTAAGATACAGAAGCGAAAAAGGGAAAACGGGGTATTCTCAAACAAAAGCAAACTTTGCTATTACAATTTCTTCTACGTGACGTAGTTCGGGTTTTGTTCTTCATTATTTTCCTCCGAACCGGTAAGAAAAGGCTCTCCGTGCTTCCATTGAGGATGAATAAGTGATGATGTGAAATGCAAATCGTGACGAGAGGGGGAACACAAGTAAACTTCGCCCTTCAAGTTGCAAATAAGGGAAGATGATGGACGAGAACAGTAGACTGCGGTGTATCAGAAATGCTTCTAAATTAGCCTGGCTCCTGAATCAAGCCGCAAAATCGTCAAGCGGCAAATCAGGTTGAAGAAGGATAAGCGTTTGGTCGGTGTTTCGAGTGAGTACCGCGAGATGTTCTATTCTACGAAAGCGAGAGAAAAATTACAAATCGATAATTCGTCGTAATCAAGGAAGTTAAATGGCTGAAATATATTCAGCAAAAATTTGAACTACAAAACTTACATAAAACTTTGAATTTATTTTGAAGGTGGATTAAAAATGTAGCTAAATTATTATATTTTTTAAAGTTCTTGCAGCTGTTTTGTAGTTTTCAATATTGTTAGCATTCTGGAAAAAAATCAAAACGTTTTGTTCATGTTTCATGTGTCACACGTTCCATGATTTATGTATTCATTTTTTCGCTAAAGGTTTTTGCGACAAAGCATGTGGTTTTGATATTTAGCTAGCGCTCACAATATGATATGTTCACTGAAGAGGCTCGATGAGGCAAACTCGCTCTGTAGAATCAAACTATTGGAAGAAATTGCAAATCATATTATTACCAGTTATAATAATAGTAGTAATATGACGCACAATCATCGAATTGAAATTCGACGGTCGAAGAAGGCTTAATATGAAACATCTCGGAAATTTTTCATCTATCAGTTTTGCATCAAAAGTATGCAATACCCCATAGTCGACAATATCGTCGACTCGTAACAATAAAGAAGCACACGGGCGAATTGATTCTCGTTCGAAGCACGTGTAAAACGTCGAACGCTCGTTCGACTTTTTTCTGCCCTTGAATTCCGACCGTTTCCAGTTCTCAAGTTGTGATTAGAGACCTCTGGTGTGACTGTTAGGGACCTAGAGGGGCTTGACTTTATCGAGTATTTTATGCCGGGTACACGGGATCGTAAATATGGGTAAAGGGTGCCTCCGTCGTAGAGGGCTTTGTAAGGAGGCCGGAAGCCTTCGTAGACGATAGGGCAGGGGCGAAGGGGTGTGATTGATGCGGTCGTAAGTATAATGTGCTAGGAGTAATGGCATGGTGCCTCTGCACCCGGCTCACATCGTCTACTTGTCTGTGTACTGCCTAGTTTCCCATCCTCAGGCGGAAAAGCGATATCTTTTTTCGCAATTTTCACGTCGCCTTTTCAAACCTCACAACTTCACCGAAGCTCTTGGCCCCTTCGAAGAAGCGTATTGCCCAAGTTTGAAGTGAAAACTTCAAAACATGGAAACTTCGAGTTCAGTCGGGTGGGGAAAATATTCCTGCGTCTTAATCCTTATCAAAGCAAGCCTATGAATATATTTTGGTTCAGACACGCACGCACGAAGTTTCATCATTTCGGAACGTGAGGCATCTATTTTTAAGGGAAAGGAGACTACGAAAAATTACTAGGCCGATTTCCATGATTTATAATTTAATAAGATCGACAATTCACTCGAACTATGAGAAGTATCTCGTCGAAAGAATTATTTATCTGTTCACAACTTCATTAAGTTAAACGATCGAAAGATTCCGCCAAAAATCCTCCGATTTGTTGACTGAACGGTGTTGAGAAAGATTTCCCCCTTTTTTCTTGAAAATAGAAACGAAAGCGTTTGAAAGCCATTCTTATCACTTTTCAACGAAACGTTATCGCTGTCCTCCCTTGATGTTTTTTCTCACTCCGCTTTCTCGACAGCCGCTATCATTGACAGAGAAAAAATTCTCCAGCGAAGCTTCCAACCTTTTCATGATACGAACGTATCCCTTTTCAACCTCCATAGGGAAAAAACATAAATGAAGATAACAAAAAGAAGGAACGACATGATAGCAATTTCGGCTGCTGCAGGAACTGACGCCCAGTGGCCGCGGTCCGGTTCATTCGAAAACAACAATGAAATGGCGAAAACTCTCGGATAAAAGGCCAGTTTCGGTTCATCCTTCGGTCCCCGACAATGCGTTTCGTATTATCTCCAGCGGAAAATCCGCGGCTATCTATTTTTCCCTCCTCTTTCGCTAAACTGTATTATTTTTCCCGAGCGTTGATCGCAGATGGTATATTCAACGGATTTATGAAACTTATCTGTTTCTGACTCGAAAAACGGGGGAAATTCGCTTCAGTTTATGAATGTTCGTGAAAACATTTCGCTTGCGATTTGAACTCGCCGTCGATTTTCCGTCAATAGAGATATGTGTTTGGTTCTTTCTCGTATTTTTTTCTGAAAGATAAATCTGCTGATAGGAGTGAATGTTATTTTTTCGACAGACTGAAAAAGTCGTAAACTAGGAAGTTCTAAATTTAAGCTAGTTGGCAAATAGAAGTGCTTAGGTAGTTTGAAAATTAGCAAGAAAATATAGTGGAAAATCATTTTAATTTTCACCGGGAGGTATTATTCAAATTTCCTTCCAATTGGATTTGCGTGGCATTTTCTCACTCTTTTCGAGTTCTTCCGGGTGCCATTCTTTGCATTCGCTGCAGAGTAAAGGTTTATTATTTACGTGAATTAGATGAATAGATAAAATGTGCACAAAAACTAAAATAAAATAATACTATTAGTATTATTATCTCATTTTTGGTGACTGCGTAAAGTTCCAAAAGTAAAGAGCTAAAGGAAATGCTAGATAAGGGAAAGAAAAGGAGGTATCACGTGTGTTGATAGACTTAATCTGTTAGAATTTGGGCTGTTGAAGTGGTCAAAGTCACGCTAGGGCTATTAGGCAACTTAGGCTATTGTAGTTCTTATCTATCTGTTGAGCTGAGATCGTTCTAGGGCATTCTCACGAGCGACGCCTTCGAAAAACCCACCTAAGAGACACTAGGAACCACAAGTTTGTATTTATTGCAATGGCAGTAGATTTAGGGTATCTCCATGAGCCGATTAACGCTTCGCGAGCTGAAAAGCAGTTGGAAATGCAGCTTCTAGCTAATTTTTAGCCGTCTAAATTGAAACTCCATTGCGAAATGCGATATTTAGCCGAAAAATATTTTTAAATAAGAATTTTTCTAAATCATCTACCTAGATTGATTTATTATTCAAAACCGGTGTCAAAATATACGCCTATCTGTGGTTGGTTTTTGAATTTTGGCTTCTACGAACTCAAAAGGAGAGCAAGGTGATGCGATCGAAGCTCACCCGCTGTCAGATAACGTTTTGGAACAGTTTCGAAATCGATTGGGTCGGAGGTGGCCGGAAACGCAAAAAGAAAAGAATTCGTATCGAACGGCACAGGAAGGAAGAGTGAAGCGGCTCAAGTCACGAGAGCCAAGTTGAACACCGGCTACGAAGGGGAAGATTGCATGCGTACGAAAAGTAACAAAAACCAGTTAAAGAGAGACCCTTGAAAGATATGGAGCGGAAAAAAGAAAGAGAAAACGAAATAAACTCGAAGGCAAAAAGAATAATAATAATATGAGAAAAAACTAGGTCGCTCGGTGATAATTTCGTGCCGGCTGTTTCTTTCTCCAGTGGTAGCCGCTTTTCAACGAACACCAGTAGCCTCGAAAGAAAGAAATCTAAATTACAAACTCTTGTACCTGTCCGACGCTGTACGAAATATGAGATTTTTTTGGCGGCCACGCCCTGGAGTCTCTAATCTTTTTGTAATAATCGACCAGCCGGTAAAGTGAAAAACAATTGCGCTCCTTCTTTATTGAGTCGGGATTTTTTTATGTTGAAGAAACAATTACTCGTAAGAGCAAAGCGCAGATTTCCTTCTTAATGATTCCAATTAGCTTGGAGATCATTTCAAACTAAATTCTACCTCAATTCGCCCTTTCATTTCGCGAGAAAGCAAAATATTTTCTTGTTTACTTGAACTACGACTGTAAATTAAATCATCCTTCCGTCTTATCTTTATCGTCAAATCTTACCGTCATCTTATCTTTAAACCTTTTGACGGGATTCTTAGCTTGGCTCCTGCGTTTTCCAAACTGCTCTTCGTTTTTTTTTGTTTCTTAAAAAAAAAAATCATCCGTAGAACTCGAGAGGATTATTTACGAGCGGCATGGTGAGAAATTTCGACTAAAGAGGCAAAGGTAACTAAGTTTCAGAAGCTACAAATCTTCCTTTTTTCCGTTTCGCTTTTCTTTCATCCCCCGAATACCGTCATCAGGGGACGCACCTTCGTCGCAATTGCTTGGAGAATCCGTGAACTCTGCCAACTTCCAGACGGCAAAAGAAAAAAGAAATTCTGAATTAATGAAAGACGTTTGGACGGTTGCCGTGGAGAGTTTTCGGCTCTAGCTGCCAGATTTCGGACAGCTATGCAACGCACAATGTATCGGCCGATTTATTTTATATGAAACGACTCCACGCCGCGTTTCGTCGATCGATTCGATTTAACTATTATGCGATTGAATGTCGTGAAACTCGAGCGCGCGAATCAATCGTTACTCAATTTCAACGGAAAATAAGTATTGTTGTAGGCATCGTTAGTCTAAGTATGATTGACCGATAAGCTTTGTCTGAGGAAAGTTTTTTCAGGCTGCGTGATCGCAGTAGAAACGGTCGAATCGATATTTCCTGTTTTTCATCCACACTTGTTTTTCGCTTGCGTTTCTGCGGGACGAAATATGCTCTGGGCATTGGAGTTTTATTTTTGTCAAAATAAGGAAGCGTCGATCGGAAGAAAAATAATATTACTGAACTTGAGGCTAATTTTATCTGAATATTAATCACGTGGTTGCCTAATTATTTTTTTTTTAAATATATATTAGGTACTGACTTCTCACCGAGGAATAATGCCCAGGAATAATGACGTCTTGAACTATTTACTGATAGATGTTAACATTGTGAATAATGGCAATTGTAATTTCGATTGTTTCAGCTGTGAGCTCGATGAGGCCTTCGATGGATCCCTCCAGTTGCATATTGGTCGAAGATGCCAAAGTAATCGCTCAAGACGAGCCGTCTCTTGATTCAACAATACCGCACACACCGACCGAAGGTAATGCGATTTTCGTATGAAATTTGTCATCTTTTTTATTCCTGAAAAAACTATTGGCCGAGTAGACTTTTTTTCATTTTGGGGCAATTTTAGTGAATTATTCCCGCTCGATAGGAATCGAAGATTTTGAACAGCCTGCTAAACTACGACGAATAACTGAAAAGCGTGAAATTCTAACGTATTTCAGAGGATAAATGGTGGAAAATGAAACTTCTGTAGTGAATATCCTCGCCGTTGTATTTTCTTCATCAATAAGATACAATGAAGAGGCCATTTTTTCATCTCCACAACATGAAGTTTAATCTATCTTTCATATTGGCATTTTTAGACAGGTATATTACTCAGAGACGAGAAAAAGCTATCAAAATCCTACAATTTGATATATTTGTTTATAAATTTATGTTATGTCCACGCGGAGCTATTCACGCTCGAAGAAAACTCAAAACAGTTTAACTTTTTTTACCGAAAAGGGGAAAATTTCTCGGAAACAAAAAATAATCCGTGTCTTTTTTTATTTGTAATTGATTCTAAAATAAATTTTCTCAATTCGCTTACACAGAAACTATACATTCAAAATTCGCGAACGTGACGAAAAAAAATTCCTAAGTTAAAACTCCAAAAGTTTGAAAACTTAAAAAAAAAATCAAAATATAATATTATCAATTGTAAGAATTTATCATTGTAAGAAGTTGTCACATTAAATTCGAATTCTACGTCTAATTTCCTGTAAGAATCATCAATTAATCAAATTTGAACGTACTGTAAGTATTCGCAACGAATTTTCAAAGCAAACATACAAGTAGTGTTATACTGAAAATATAGAAAACTAAAAGTTGTCGTCAAATTTCCACCGTTTTGACGTCAAATTTGGATTCAGCGTTAAATTTGCTATAAGAATAGCTTTCAAATTCGCTTGAAAACGATCATTTAATTTTTCACTCTTACCGATGCCAGCGGAGCTTGAAATGTCGGCCGGTGAACAACTCGATTTACGTAAAATAATTTCTGTGGCGCTGTTTAAATTTTTTTAAGCAAATTTTTTTCTATGTACGTGTGTAAGACGTTCAAATGAAGACTTCTGCATAATAAAACAATCGATTCACATGAATTTTGACCCCGAAAAGCACAATTAAAGGTCGATTTTTGAGAGTTTAAAAACCAATTTTTTTGGACCATTTGCAGATTTTTTCGAGAATTGAAAAAAATCACAAGAATACATCTTAGTAAAATACAACTTTCCTGAAAATTTCAGATTTTTATCAGCATTGAGAGAGGAGTGAAAAATCGTTAACTGATCGTTACAAAAAAATCGCAGGGATACCCCTTGGATTTTTCGCGAAATATTTTTTGGAATCGATTTCGCTCAAATTCAGCATAATGATAGTTGATGATGTGTATATCAATAATATATGCTTCATTCTTTGTTTCTTTTGCAGTAAATAGATGAAAGGAAGGTTTAAAGTTGAAAGATGTGATGTTATCGTGTATATTCCAGTAATATTGTTGAATACCTCACTAACGGTTGAAAAATGGATAGGTACATTACATGGGGAAAATGTGGACAGTTAAATTACCTATATTTTGGTATATTAAAACATCTGAATTGACGACTTTTTGTTCAAATTATCCACTGTGCAAGTTACAAATCTTGTAAATTTCAAAAGTTGAAACGTCTACCTCGGCTAAAACTTAGCGCGAGTTAAATAACCCAATACTTCATGATTCGACAGGGGGTCGGACGGCGAAGCCGTCAGGGGCGCTCAGCCCCTAGGATATTTAAATATAATATTATATTATAATAATCTTCTTCTGGCACTGGCTCTTAGGCTAAATTGATCACAAGAGATTTTGACCTAAGTAGCTCGATGTTTTCGCTTTCAGACCCTCTTAGTATTTCAGGCGAAATGAGAAGTAACTATTAAAAAAATAAAGTTTCTCTCGTTTTCCCCGTTTAATAGTTTCTCATCGCACGAGAAAGTAAATCGTGAAAAGCCAGGAGTTACGCCTTTGTAGCTCAGTATTTTCAGGTTCCTTGAAGGTAGAGCGTTAGGGAACGGACAATAGAACCCCTTTCCATCGAGAATGTAGCGAACAAACTGTCAGAAAAAATGAAAATGGATGTTTCGAGGGTTTACGCTTCTTGGGGCGGTTACCCGAACCCTTGGGGGTCGACTTCTTCCTAGCAGTCAATTATTTTCCCCATCTGAAGGCGAACACACGTTTTGTGCTGTGCGGCCTTTCTTTCCCTTTCACCCAATCAAAACCAGGAGATGGGATTTGATTTCAAATTTGACATTCGATTTACCCGTTTCACATACATCCAAATCGTCAGCCACTTCCTCCCTTTGGGTGCGCTCAGACGTATCGGCAAATGTGTCAATGTGTGAGTTTGAAGCTGAGTCATCCCTGATGTTGCTACATTACTCGCTCTTGGGGTGTCGGCGAACTCAAAAACTGCCAAGGCTGTTATTGAAAGGGAGTGAATGAGGTGTTATTTGTTTGCGATGGGTTTCTAAAGCGGTGCGTTAGGATTAGCTCAACTTCGGCGAAGACAGGGAAGTTTTTTGCTCTGACGTTGGGAATTCCGACGGCCTATTCATGCGGCAAGATCGATGCCTGATTTTTCCTAATACACCAATGTCGTAATAGAATGGTAAAATAATCGAAAAACGGAGATTTCTGCCAATTTCCGAGGTAAAATTTATTTCATGATTTTACGATATTTTAAAAGACGATCTCTTTACATAAATTTACCACATTCGTTTCCAGTTCATTTAGATCGAACTCTTTTCTCATACAGTTCAAAAATTCAGCTTATCGAAAAATTCGTGACCCCGTTTTCCCGAAAAAAATCCCTCCCAGCGAACAAGATGCCTCGTTTATGCGCTGTTTTTGGGTTAACAATTAAGTTATACCAACTTCATCCGGCGCTAATCGCATAGCAGTTCTCAAAACGAACGCTTTGTTTTGAGCAAAGTTTCTTTTCGAAAACGGGATTTTCTCCTCGTAACTTTACCGGGAAATGTTGGCGAATTTTCGTTTCCCGCGGCCATTTTGAAAAGGGGTCTTTATAGTGTTAATTAAGGTACTCGGGGGAGACTGTTGGAATTCTCGAAGGGGATTTTAACCAAGGCTTAGCGATGCAAAACACACTACGAAAAGCCACTAAAAGGGGTTTGTGGTGTTGGTGAGTTGCTTGAAGTTTTCGGTCGGTGTTGACGTGGAGGCGGTGCACCGTGTCTTTTGAAAATCGTCTTTAAGCCCGTATAACTGGATTAATTAAACCGTTTGATGTTTAAGACTTTAAACCCCCTCCATCCGCCTTCGGACGCCGACTTGCAATCGAAAGCCCTAAAACGACGGAGTTTCCCTCTGGCCGAGAGTATTGACGAAATATTAAATTAACGGAGAGTTTAATTATCATCTTTTCGCGAAGACAATAGCTGTTGTTAGTTGCTCACCTTAAACTTTAATACAGGCTCACGGATTGGCGGAAGTTTGGTTTATACCGCAGCCGATCCAAAAACGAATACCACTCGTAAGTTGAGTAATAAAAGCTAATCATGATGGGAAACAATAGAGCACGATGAGACATCAGAGTTTACCAGAAAGATTCAATTTGGACCGAATCGTTCGTTCGAACGTCTTCTCTCACTGTTGAGACGATGAGATGAAGAAGAGGCAAAACACGGCAGAACTCGATTCGACTTTAGTTTTGTTAAGGTCATCTAAATATTTTTATAGCAGAAGTTAAATTCCCTAGAACGGTTTTCGTTTCGAAGAAACGCGATTCCTATTAGTTTCAAAATAGTGCCCAGAAACAGCGATATGTAATATCTTTCCCCTTTTGAATAAAAAGTTCGCCATTAAAATCCGTGAAATTATCTTGCGGTCTAAGTCATGCTAATCTGAAAGAGAACAAGAGCAATCTTCCCAGAATTACCAGAACAGGGGGAATAACGGTAATAATTATTCCGAACAGCTCGCTAGACGTGACTTGCACTCGGGTAAATCCTTTTGCATCTTTGGCGCATTAAAACGCTCTACTAGTTAGAATGAACTGCAGACTATGTAGCTTCTGCTTTACGTCTAATCAGCTCTGATTCGAAAGTTCTTTAGCGCTGGTGAATTAATTTAATACCATGGAAAAAATCCTTTCGCGTTTGAAACGTTTTTTTTTTTCTTCAAGTAAGTAGTAACAGTAAGTAAAGAGGTTTGGAATGGAGATTTATAGTCTCTACGATCTCTGACAGCCGTCCAACCTCTCCAAGGGGCGATTTCAATGCTTCAATTTAATTTTTGGGTCATTATTCAATCATAAATTATTGCAATCACCCAAGAGAAAAAATTTTAACCACTCTAAACATATAATGTTTTACGTTTCAGAGCAAAAAAATGATTATGTGTAAGTAAAAGCGTTTATTTTAAGTATAATTAAAATGGAATATTAAACCACCTTTCGATCATTTGCAGCCCTTCTTAATTAGAGTTTCAAGCTCGTAAACTGTGCTCAGTATAGTCTAGTATTTTATGTTCGATCAAAAAAATCCAAACGTTTTACCAGTTAATTTCGTTTACATAATTGGGTATAATTAGTAAACAAAGAAATTGAGCGAGTCTTTACATATATTATATTACAGCGCCGGAAATACGGACGCGAGGTCCCTTTAAAATCTATCAACGTTGATCTTATCTGAATGCTCGCTGGGTTAAGATGCTCATTAATAATGATGGCTTCACGAACAGCGTAAGGTCCTATTCTGCATTTGTAAGGGACAAGACCAGTTTCTCTACCTAAGAGGAACGTTATTGACACGACATAAATCTTGAGTACGTCAATTTGATTCATGGCCCTAGGTTGTTGCGAGAGATCGAAGGTGTTTCTTGTACCGCTTTCAACGCTCGGATGCCAGCAATAATTTACAGTTCGGTCGTCGACCCCAAAGATTCCCTAAAAAACGCTAAAACGGTATAAGTTTGTAATTTTAACAAGTTCTCTACGAAGTTCTTCATATCAAATTGATTTATTCATTCAACAAACCAATGTCAATTAAAAAACGCTGCACCACGGTTTATTATTCATTTGCTTCAATAATAATATAAGAAGACCATCCATTTGTGATACTAACTATTCCAAACATTTCTGTACGTTTCCACTAAAAAAAAAAAAAAAAAACACAAAAAACACAAAAACATTGATAACTCTATGGGGGTGTTTTATTTAAAAAAAAGTTTGACGACCGTTTAACGAGTATAGGACATTTTTTATAGCTCTAGTCATTCTCGAGTTACACCTTCATGCAAACATTTCTGAAAACCTCCAAAATTCTTCACGAAAGCCAACTAACCCGAGAACCAATATAGCTATCGGCCCCGCAATCGTCTCATTCGATTCAGCGTCCAAAAATCTATTGAAGTTGTTACTAAATGAACACCTTTTTCTGAAAAATGTTGGAAATTACTTAGTATTCTCGCTCTCACCTCCCCCCCTCATACCATAATAAGTTGAGGTAGTGATTAAAGAATTGTGTCATTGTCAAGCCAAGATTGACTTTTGGAGAAAATTTTCACAGAATTTTTTTTAAATTGGATTTCCGGATTCTAGGTGCCTTTAAACGGGCATTTTTCCTTGGGCGATTCCAATTGGTTTATTATCAATAATAAACCAAAAGTGGATTATTTTCAACGGAACATCAAGCAATGTACTTACTGGATGTTGGTCTGGAGCTTTCGAAAATTCTCGGGACTTATCAACCTTAGCTCACTCGATTCTTTTTTTAATTTTCTCGTTCAACATGATCTTTTAACCCGGTTTGCCCCGATGTATTGGCCAACGCGCCAATTTACGATCGCGAAATGAAAAGGGAGAGGGATAAAAGAAAACACAATATAGAAAAGCGAGAAGTTGTCGGATCTGAAAATACTCGCGTGGGTTTGGCGAAGAAAACTCGCTATCACTGTGTCAATATTTGCTTTCGCTTCGACTTCCAAGAAGAGAAAACAATTTAACGCCTTTCGCAAAACTTTCACTCCCCGAATCCTCCCCGAGGCAATTTTCCCAACGACAGGAGTTTATCAATTTGTTATCAGTTGGCATTGTTTTATCTGCTACATAGCTGCAGGTTGTAAGTGATCAGAATCGCGAAATCCGATCACTTTGAACTCGAAACTTAATCATAACGCAAGAAGTAAGCGCGATATTATATTGAACGAATGAAAATAGTATGCTAAGGTATAATAGTGTACATATTCACGTTACCTCTCAATCGCTTGCATTTCCTCAATCGCCAATCGCTCCTGTTGCCAATATTGTGGCTCACTCACGTGCTCTTTCAGGACGGAACATTTTTCTAATTAAACTCGAGCAAATCGCAGTAAATTATTCGCGCAATAATACATCAGTTCTCGTGTAAAAATTCAACAGATCTGAAATTATCCTTCAATGCACCAACTCGAAAACAGTACTATGTCAAACTCATGCTCAGCTTCATAATCGAGTGAAAAAAACCTCAAATATATAACCTCTTACTCAACTAACACTGCCTCTGATTCACTAATGATGAAACACAAACTCTAACTCTTCCTCAGCCTCAAATAACATCTCGAAATCAACCCAATGTAATAGCTCAACGGAAGGAAAATAATTTACGACTTTTTCCCATTTTATTGCTGCATTCGGCCAGTCTTTCGCCCATTCGGGCCTCATCATATAGTGAAGTTGCAACTCGTTCGAAATTTTATTTTTTCTATCTAACAAAGTCAAATTTCACCTTTATCAGCATTAGTTTCCAAATATGTAACCTAGTGCCAGCCGTGAATAAAAACTAAACAACGGCGCCGAAAGAGTTTTAACGGTTTGATTAAATGTCTCGAAAGATTGGAAGCGGCAAAAAAAGAACGTTCTTCGTGTGAAGAGCGCCAGGGTTGATAGAGAGGTGGAGGTGAAGTCTGTCTATCAGACTGTCAATCAGGAGGGCAGTCATTAGTATTTATTGTCAGATGGAAAAGGAAGCGGTACTGGAAGGGTGGAGCCTTTTCCGATCAATATCGTCCCGAACATACAAGTCAAGCTTTTCCATTCTTATATCGGTGATGAAAATAATTTTCCGAGTTTTGGTAAAAATATTTATTCTCATTAGAGCGGAAGTTTCGAAAACGCAATACCGGCAATACTTTTATGGGAGTTGGAAAAGCTCCCCTCTCTCATTTGAATATTCTTTATACTTCAAGCACGCTCGCACAACGATTCTTTAAGAAATGTGAGAAAACTTCGCTGTTCTCATCGAGAGAGCGTTTTTACTTCTGTAGACCACTAAAATATGGAAACGGTTCGAATTTTTGTTCAAAAAACCCCGTGGAAATCTCTGATAAATAATTTATTGATCCGAGGGCGTTATTGATGGATCAAAAAATTTTGGGCTGGAAATATGTATCAGATTCGATCTGAACGAATTCGATCTAAATGTGAATGGTAATCAGAGAAAGGTCATTTGCAGTAAGATTAATTTCGACCGGGTCCGTATAAGGTTGACCTTTGGAGCCACTCTTTCCGCTTACACTTCACCTTTAGGGCAACAGTATCTTATTTAATACGTATAGCCAAAAGGTTTTGCAGAGATTTTTCTATTCTAACACCCGGATTTCTCGTAATTACTTCAGTAAAAAAAAGTACAAAAAGTTTCCTTTTATTATCAGAAATAAAGTTCATCTACAGGTTCTATTATTTAAACCGCTTTTCTCTGAATGTGATACAATTAAATGCGAATTTCCTTTTCTGGCGCGGGAGACAAAATAATTTCTCGGTCCCTTACTTAACTTAATAACGAGTTACAATTGAAAATTGAATACCGCCTTCACTTCATTCGAAAGTCTCCTACGAATTCGCCTCGTCAATAATTGCATACGCGAACAACGTAATACTCTATGCGTATCGTAACCGACTTGCACTTCCCAAGAACATGCCCAAGTAGCACACGTCGTTGGCCCAACGTTGGTCAACCGTTGGAATTGGTTGGACGGTAGGCGAACAGTTGGTTTAAAAACTGATGGTTGGTAAACTGTTATCCAACCAACGAAATACCTACTGTCCCGGAAAAACCGTTGGGTAATAGTTTTCCAACCAACTGTTCACCAACAGTGAGAAAAAACTGCAGTAAACCAGTTGGCCAACCAACGGAACACCAACTGTATGCATTGTAATGTTGGGCAACCGTTTCCCAACTAACTATTTCCCAACTATCAAAACCAACGGTTGGTAAACTGTTCCCCTACCAACCCTAAACCAACCGTGGAAAGTAATTGTTGGCTAACAGTACAACAACTAACCATATCCCAACGGTAAAAGTCAACAGTTGAATCACTGTATCACAACCAACTTTGCACCAACTGTGCAACACCGTTAGTTGGTCCACTGTTTGCCAACCAACACAGACCCAACAGTTGGAGCACACGGTTGGTTAACAGTTTCCTTAATAACACTGCACCAACCGTGCGACTATGATCGTTGGCCAACTGAACCCCGACGAACCAGATTCCAACGGAGGCAATCAACGGTTGGTTACCGTTGCTCAACGAACTATTTACCAACCGTTTATTCTCGGACGTCGGTAAACTGTTTGCCAACCAACACAAACCCAACAGTTGGAGCACACGGTTGGTTAACAGTTTTTCAACCAACCCTGCACCAACCGTGTGAATATGATCGTTGGCCAACTGAACCTCGACGAACCAGATTCCAACGGAGGCAATCAACGGTTGGTTACCGTTGCTCAACGAACTATTTACCAACCGTTTATTCTCGGTCGTCGGCAAACTGTTTGCCAACCAACACAAACCCAACAGTTGGAGCACACGGTTGGTTAACAGTTTTTCAACCAATCCTGCACCAACCGTGCGAATATGATCGTTGGCCAACTGAACCCCGACTAACAAGATTCCAACGGAGGCAATCAATGGTTGGTTACTGTTTCTCAACGAACTATTTACCAACCGTTTATTCGTGGACGTTGGTCCACTGTTTGCCAACCAACATAGACCCAACAGTTGGAGCACACGGTTGGTTAACAGTTTCTTTAATAACACTTAACCAACCGTGCGAATATGATCGTTGGCCAACTGAACCTCGACGAACCAGATTCCAACGGAGGCAATCAACGGTTGGTTACTGTTTCTCAACGAACTATTTACCAACCGTTTATTCTCGGACGTCAGCAAACTGTTTGCCAACCAACACAAACCCAACAGTTGGAGCACACGGTTGGTTAACAGTTTTTCAACCAATCCTGCACCAACCGTGCGAATATGATCGTTGGCCAACTGAACCTCGAAGAACCAGATTCCAACGGAGGCAATCAACGGTTGGTTACTGTTTCTCAACGAACTATTTACCATCCGTTTATTCTCGGACGTCAGCAAACTGTTTGCCAACCAACACAAACTCAACAGTTGGAGCACACGGTTGGTTAACAGTTGTTCAACCAATCCTGCACCAACCGTGCGAATATGATCGTTGGCCAACTGAACCCCGACTAACAAGATTCCAACGGAGGCAATCAATGGTTGGTTACTGTTTCTCAACGAACTATTTACCAACCGTTTATTCGTGGACGTTGGTCCACTGTTTGCCAACCAACATAGACCCAACAGTTGAAGCCAACGGTGGAATAACAGTTTTTCAACCAACCCTGCACCAACCGTGCGACTATGATCGTTGGCCAACTGAACCCCGACGAACCAGATTCCAACGGAGGCAATCAACGGTTGGTTACCGTTTCTCAACGAACTATTTACCAACCGTTTATTCTCGGACGTCGGCGAACTGTTTGCCAACCAACACAGACCCAACAGTTGAAGTCAATGGTTAGTTAACAGTTTCTCAACAAACCCTGCCCCAACCGTGCGGATATGACCGTTGGCCAACTGAACCCCGACTAACAAGATTCCAATGGAGGCAATCAACGGTTGGTTACTGTTTCTCAACGAACTATTTACCAACCGTTTTTTTTTTTCGGACGTAGGTTAACTGTTTGCCAACCAACAAAGATCCAATAGTTGAAGTCCACGGTTGGTTAACAGTCTCTCAACCAACCCTACACCAACCGTGCGAATATGATCGTTGGCCAACTGAACCCCGACTAACTAGATTCCAACGGTTTATCAACAGTATATTCTCGAATGTTGGTGAATCGTTTGCCAACCAACAGAAACCCAACAGTAACCGTGCACGGTTGGTTAACAGTTAGTTAGCCAACACTGCACCAACTGTGTAAAACATATAGTTGGGCAACCAAATACCAACCACTCGCGGCCTACTGTTGGCAATAATCGGTTGGTGAACCGTAACCCAACGGACTGGCGGCCTACCGTTCTCAAAAATGTGTCGGGCAACGGTATTCCAACTGTAGATCTCTTTTATAATATATGTAAACATTATATTGAAATTATTGCATTTTTAAGGTAAAATTATTATTCCCCTTGTATTACTGAAATATTTTTGACACCTGACATAAATACTTTATTCACCTTAATTTAAGGATTATTGTTAATAATAAAATTATAGTATATAATTACCCTCATACATAGCAGTTAAGTATTTATAGGTGTCATACTTTTCTGCATCAAAAGGTAGGATTCTAAATTTATATTTACCGACATACTATGTGAATCAACTTTGAAATTTCAAAAAAATCGGTAATAACTGTACCTGTGAAATCAATAAAATAAAGGCTGCGGACCCTATGGCCTTACACGTCGCCGTGAGAATACCCGAATGGGCGAATGTGCACGACCAGCAACTAAAGAATTATTATTATCATTGATTATTAATTAGGGTTTAAAAATCCTAGTTATCGGCTGGTGAAAATAACTTGGCACCTATATTTTCTGGGAGAGGAATGGATCTGACAAAAATATAAATTTGAATACCTACCAACATCATGGTTTTGCTTTGAATATAATTGATTCACGTCATTGACAGCTATCTTGAAAAAATTACCAAATCGTTGTATTCAATTCAGGTGTTGGATTAATAAAATTCGATGGTCACTTTATGACAATGAAGAAGATAATACCTACTAACAATTGAAGTTGGTTTCTTTACTTCTAACCGGTTATAATAAATTGAGAGTTTTAGATCATAGTATAAAATTCATTCGTACAACACAATCGTTGATAAAATTGTCTAGAACTTATGAGTGTTTGAAAGATTATGTTTCTGTCCAATGAATCCTCATCTATAGCCGATTTCATTTTTGAGCCTATTTTTTATTAACGCCCTTGGAAAAAATTTTATTACCATTTTGTAATTAAAATTTTTCTCTTGTGTAATAGCAGCAAGTTGTTAAATTCAAATTGCGATGGAAAGTACCTATACTTATACGAAGTTGAAGGAAACTACTGTCTGCCACAGCCTTGGTGGCAGAAAAAAACCACGCGTAATACACGTGCTTTTCTAAAGCGGCAAAACGCCCGGGAAAACGGGAAAAAAGGCGGACGAACTCCCTCATCACCACCCCTCTCTACTCTACTGTCGCAGTCGGCAGTCGCCAATTTGCTAGGCCCTAGCGCTGCACCGGTGTGAAACGTTCATCTCCCATATCAATTATTTTGTTCCATACTTGATCAATCTGATCATCACTCTTCCTCAGGATTGAAAAGATGCTTCTGAAGCTCTGCCAAGGTAAGCAAAAATTACCGATTCATTATGAACCATGTAAAACAATTTACCTACTGTTGTGTATTGATACGAGTAAATTTTCTGTAAAATTTCAATATCTCTGGGTAATGGTAGAATTTTAATATCAGTAGATATTGACTTGATTGGTTCCCTGTCGTCACACTGCATTCTGCTGGCCGTACTGATCGCCTTGTTTGTTGACCCATGATTTCTCAACCGAAAAGCAGGTAGTACTTAGGTAAATTTCAACAACTAGGAGCTCAAATATTAAAATAGTAACAACTGTTTTACTAGGGGGAACTGAATCGTTTCTCACCATCTCCTCTGGTTTCCAAGTTTTTGAACGGTTGGGTCAAAATAGGTTAAATTGAGGTGTATAGTTGTTGGGAAATGGTAGGGACAACCGTCAGAATGGTTGGCAATCATTTGACTGTTGGGGAACGGTTGGGTTATCGTTGAGATTTATTGGGCAAAGATGTTGTTCATTAACGGCTGATGCCACTTTCTTGGTTGGGAAATGATGTGATGCCGACCGCATAGATCTGTATACCTACTTGAAATAAACTTGATAGCGATTGGTGTTACATTCAAAACGTAATACCTACAAAAAAAAAATAATAATAACAAAAATTGGAATAAACTTTATAACGATAGGTGTTAATTTCAAAACGTACTTAATACAAGAAAATATAAATAAAAGTAAACTTTGGAATAAACTTTATAGCGATTGGTGTTAATTTCAAAACGTAATATACCTAAAAAAAAATTAGAATAAACTTTATAGCGATTGGTGCTAATTTATTCAAAACGTAATACAAAAATAAAAATAAATAAATACTTACTTATAATTTGTCAGCGATTCACGTAATACAAAAATAAAAAATAAAAATAAATAACATCAAAAAAATTTCAGAATAAATTTGATACTGGTCGATGTTAATTACAAAATGAACCTAATCAAAAAAAAAATAAAAAATAAATAAATAAATAGAAGTAAACTTTATTTCAAAATGTAATTTAAAAAATAATAAAATAAATAAATAAACTATATATAGCGATTGGTGGTAATTTCAAAACGTAATATATCTTTAAAAAAAAGGATTAGAGTAAACTTTATAGCGAATGGTGTTAATTTCGAAATGTAATACAAAAATAAAAAAAAATTACGGAATTATAATTTGTCAGCGATTCACGTAATACAGGAAAAAAATAAATAAATAAATAACAGTAAAAAATTCGGAATAAATTTGACAGCGGTTGATGTAAATTACAAAACGTATCCAATACAAAAAAAAAAAATTGAAATATACTTTTATAACGATTGGTGTTAATTTTAAAACGTAATACAAAAATAAAAATAAATAATTACCGAATTAATTTGTCAGCGATTCACATAAGTACCTACTACAAGAAAATAAAATATAAATAAACAACATTAAAAAATTCGGAATAAATTTGACAGCGATTGATGTTGGAATAAACTTTATAGCAATTGGTATTAACTTCTAAACGTAATACAAAAAAAAAGAAGAAAAATGCTATATAAATAAATAAAAACATTTAAATTTTGGAATAAATTTGACGACGTTTGTTGTTAATTTTAAAACGTGATACAAAAATAAATATAAAAAAATAGTTACGGAATAAATCTGTCAGCAATTCACGTATACAAAATACAATAAAATCAAATAAATAAATAAAACTTTTGGAATAAATTTGACAGCGGTTCATGTTAATTACAAAACAGACCTAATTAATACCTACAAAAAAAAAGAAAAAATTGTAATAAACTTTATAGCAATTGGTGTTAATTTCAAAACGTAATACAAAAAAAAAATTAGATAAATAATTATAAAAACATAAATTCCAATAAAGCTATAGACCCGTGATAGTCTTAATCCAAAGCGTACAAAAATCCAAAGAAATTGATACAAAATACATCTTTTCTGAAAAACGTTGGAAAATACGGATTTTCTCCCCCTCAAAACCCCCAAAATACCCTTAAATTTGAGGTAGCGATTTGGTTTCAGAACTGAGCAATTGTCAGGCCAGGCATTGTTATTGTTTGTGATTTTAACTAATTCTAGGTGCAGTTAGGATGAAACGCAAAAGAACATCATCCACTCAAAAAACCGGTAACGATGACACAACTACCTTCTTCTGAATTCAGAATGATCATCAGGAGAGGTTGAGAGTGATGAAGAAGCCCTATCCAAACTGTGCTGTTCCAGTTCAAGTGGTTTTTGTGAATTGTTAACTTGATGAATCGGCCAAGTACTTAGCCTTATTTGATAAAAACTCACCAGATCACTTTTTCTTTTTTTCAAATTTATTTATTTGATAAATAATGTTAATGTCAAAATGAGCTGCAAATGTTTAATGGTAAGCCAGACAAAAGTGATGTATTTTATGTTATGTAGTATCATGTGCGGGTGTAGGTATAAACCAGTGGTGTGCATAGATCACAGAGTACTTCCATGTTTGAGTCAGTCACTGGAATGAGCAATTACATGAAGTCGGTTAAAAATCAAGAAGCTCCTACAAAGGATGCAACGTTATTACTGTTTAACTGCTATTGAAAAAAATAGCACCTAATATTAGTTTGATTATTCAAAGTGCAGTATGTGAGCCTGACATAACAATACAAGCCAAGTTTTGTAAAATAGGATAATTTTTATGAACCTCCAGCGACAAAGATATTGTTTTTTTCACAAACTGTACAAATCGAAATACTTGATAAAACACATAAGGCGGAAGTACGATGTATGATCCAATTGATGTGTAACTAGTTTTGTGAAATTGATAAAAAAATTAACATATTTCGGAAAATGATTCTCTATAGGTAATTTGTTTTGTTTCATTCATTTTGTGGTTCTGTATCAAGTCTCAATAAATATACTCTTATTTATACTTGAATGTTTTTTCTTTCATTTCAGCATGAACCAACAACTGGCTGAATTTACTCGCCCAACAGTTGGTAATGAATTGACTACCAAAGTAGGCTCACCAGTTGACTAATGGATCAATTTTAACTTTTTATTACAGGTGCTAGTGGTTGGGATACCGTTTACTGTTGGGAAACGGTTGGGACAACCATTGGCGATGACGCTCTCAACGGTTGAAAATTTCCTTAATGGCCGCTTTTTGGTTGGGGAATGGTTATTCGCCAACCCATCCCCTCAGTTGGCCCAACTGTTTTAAAAATTACGGTTGGGGAACTGTAATACGCAGTTGGGAAACTGTTGGGCCGACCGTTGGCAAAAGGTGCTAGTGGTTGGGATACCGTTTACTGTTGGGAAACGGTTGGGATTCGGTTGGGACAACCGTTGGCGATAACGCTCTCAACGGTTGAAAATTTCCTTAATGGCCGCTTTTTGGTTGGGGAATGGTTATTCGCCAACCGATCCCCTCGGTTGGCCCAACTGTTTTCAAAATTACGGTTGGGGAACTGTAATACGCAGTTGGGAAACTGTCGGCCCAACCGTTGGCAGAAGGTGCTAGTGGTTGGGATACCGTTTACTGTTGGGAAACGGTTGGGATTCGGTTGCGACAACCGTTGGCGAAGACGCTCTCAACGGTTGAAAATTTCCTTAATGGCCGCTTTTTGGTTGGGGAATGGTTATTCGCCAACCGATCCCCTCGGTTGGCCCACCTGTTTTCAAAATTACGGTTGGGGAACGGTGATACGCAGTTGGGAAACTGTCGGCCCGACCGTTGGCAGAAGGTGCTAGTGGTTGGGATACCGTTTACTGTTGGGAAACGGTTGGGATTCGGTTGGGACAACCGTTGGCGAAGACGCTCTCAACGGTTGAAAATTTCCTTAATGGCCGCTTTTTGGTTGGGGAATGGTTATTCGCCAACCGATCCCCTCGGTTGGCCCACCTGTTTTCAAAATTACGGTTGGGGAACGGTGATACGCAGTTGGGAAACTGTCGGCCCGACCGTTGGCAGAAGGTGCTAGTGGTTGGGATACCGTTTACTGTCGGGAAACGGTTGGGATTCGGTTGGGACAACCGTTGGCGATGACGCTCTCAACGGTTGAAAATTTCCTTAATGGCCGCTTTTTGGTTGGGGAATGGTTATTCGCCAACCGATCCCCTCGGTTGGCCCACCTGTTTTCAAAATTACGGTTGGGGAACGGTGATACGCAGTTGGGAAACTGTCGGCCCGACCGTTGGCAGAAGGTGCTAGTGGTTGGGATACCGTTTACTGTCGGGAAACGGTTGGGATTCGGTTGGGACAACCGTTGGCGATGACGCTCTCAACGGTTGAAAATTTCCTAAATGGCCGCTTTTTGGTTGGGGAATGGTTATTCGCCAACCGATCCCCTCGGTTGGCCCACCTGTTTTCAAAATTACGGTTGGGGAACGGTGATACGCAGTTGGGGAACTGTTGGGCCGACCGTTGGCAAAAGGTGCTAGTGGTTGGGATACCGTATACTGTTGGGAAACAGTTGGTATTCGGTTGGAACAACCGTTGGCGAAGACGCTCTCAACGGTTGAAAATTTCCTTAATGGCCGCTTTTTGGTTGGGGAATGGTTATTCGCCAACCGATCCCCTCGGTTGGCCCACCTGTTTTCAAAATTACGGTTGGGGAACGGTAAGACGCAGTTGGGAAACTGTCGGCCCGACCGTTGGCAGAAAGTGCTAGTGGTTGGGATACGGTTTATTGTTGAAAACGGTTGGGATCTTGTAGAGATAACAGTTGGGAATTGTTATCGCAACCGACAATTAACCGTATTCTAATCTTTAACACCATCTGCCAACGGTCGGCGTGACAGTTTCCCAACTGCGAATTACCGTTCCCCAACCGTAATTTTGAAAACAGGTGGGCCCACCGAGGGGATCGGTTGGCGAATAACCATTCCCCAACCAAAAAGCGGCCATTAAAGAAATTTTCAACCGTTGAGAGCGTCTTCGCCAACGGTTGTCCCAACCGAATCCCAACCGTTTCCCAACAGTAAACGGTATCCCAACCACTAGCACCTTTTGCCAACGGTCGGGCCGACAGTTTCCCAACTGCGTATTACTGTTCCCCAACCGTAATTTCGAAAACAGTTGGGCCAACTGAGGGGATCGGTTGGCGAATAACCATTCCCCAACCAAAAAGCGGCCATTAAGGAAATTTTCAACCGTTGAGAGCGTCATCGCCAACGGTTGTCCCAACCGAATCCCAACCGTTTCCCAACAGTAAACGGTATCCCAACCACTAGCACCTTTTGCCAACGGTCGGGCCGACAGTTGCCCAACTGCGTATTACTGTTCCCCAACCGTTATTTTGGAAACAGTTGGGCCAACCGAGGGGATCGGTTGGCGAATAACCATTCCCCAACCAAAAAGCGGCCATTAAGGAAATTTTCAACTGTTGAGAGCGTCTTTGCCAACGGTTGTCCCAACCGAATCCCAACCGTTTCCCAACAGTAAACGGTATCCCAACCACTAGCACCTTTTGCCAACGGTCGGGCCGACAGTTTCCCAACTGCGTATCACCGTTCCCCAACCGTTATTTTGAAAACAGTTGGGCCAACCGAGGGGATCGGTTGGCGAATAACCATTCCCCAACCAAAAAGCGGCCATTAAGGAAATTTTCAACTGTTGAGAGCGTCTTTGCCAACGGTTGTCCCAACCGAATCCCAACCGTTTCCCAACAGTAAACGGTATCCCAACCACTAGCACCTTTTGCCAACGGTCGGGCCGACAGTTTCCCAACTGCGTATCACCGTTCCCCAACAGTAATTTTGAAAACAGTTGGGCCAACCGAGGGGATCGGTTGGCGAATAACCATTCCCCAACCAAAAAGCGGCCATTAAGGAAATTTTCAACCGTTGAGAGCGTCTTTGCCAACGGTTGTCCCAACCGAATTCCAACCGTTTCCCAACAGTAAACGGTATCCCAACCACTAGCACCTTTTGCCAACGGTCGGGCCGACAGTTTCCCAACTGCGTATTACCGTTTCCCAACAGTAATTTTGAAAACAGTTGGGCCAACCGAGGGGATCGGTTGGCGAATAACCATTCCCCAACCAAAAAGCGGCCATTAAGGAAATTTTCAACCGTTGAGAGCGTATTTGCCAACGGTTGTCCCAACCGAATCCCAGCCGTTTTTCAACAGTAAACGGTATCCCAACCACTAGCACCTTTTGCCAACGGTCGGGCCGACAGTTTCCCAACTGCGTATCACCGTTCCCCAACCGTAATTTTGAAAACAGTTGGGCCAACCGAGGGGATCGGTTGGCGAATAACCATTCCCCAACCAAAAAGCGGCCATTAAGGAAATTTTCAACCGTTGAGAGCGTCTTTGCCAACGGTTGTCCCAACCGAATCCCAACCGTTTCCCAACAGTAAACGGTATCCCAACCACTAGCACCTTTTGCCAACGGTTGGGCCGACAGTTTCCCAACTGCGTATTACCGTTCCCCAACCGTAATTTTGAAAACAGTTGGGCCAACCGAGGGGATCGGTTGGCGAATAACCATTCCCCAACCAAAAAGCGGCCATTAAGGAAATTTTCAACCGTTGAGAGCGTATTTGCCAACGGTTGTCCCAACCGAATCCCAACCGTTTTTCAACAGTAAACGGTAACCCAACCACTAGCACCTTTTGCCAACGGTCGGGCCGACAGTTTCCCAACTGCGTATTACCGTTTCCCAACAGTAATTTTGAAAACAGTTGGGCCAACCGAGGGGATCGGTTGGCGAATAACCATTCCCCAACCAAAAAGCGGCCATTAAGGAAATTTTCAACCGTTGAGAGCGTCATCGCCAACGGTTGTACCAACCGAATCCCAACCGTTTCCCAACAGTAAACGGTATCCCAACCACTAGCACCTTTTGCCAACGGTCGGGCCGACAGTTTCCCAACTGCGTATTACCGTTCCCCAACAGTAATTTTGAAAACAGTTGGGCCAACCGAGGGGATCGGTTGGCGAATAACCATTCCCCAACCAAAAAGCGGCCATTAAGGAAATTTTCAACCGTTGAGAGCGTCTTTGCCAACGGTTGTCCCAACCGAATCCCAACCGTTTCCCAACAGTAAACGGTATCCCAACCACTAGCACCTTTTGCCAACGGTCGGGCCGACAGTTTCCCAACTGCGTATTACCGTTCCCCAACCGTTATTTTGAAAACAGTTGGGCCAACCGAGGGGATCGGTTGGCGAATAACCATTCCCCAACCAAAAAGCAGCCATTAAGGAAATTTTCAACCGTTGAGAGCGTCATTGCCAACGGTTGTCCCAACCGAATCCCAACCGTTTTTCAACAGTAAACGGTATCCCAACCACTAGCACCTTTTGCCAACGGTCGGGCCGACAGTTTCCCAACTGCGTATTACCGTTCCCCAACCGTTATTTTGAAAACAGTTGGGCCAACCGAGGGGATCGGTTGGCGAATAACCATTCCCCAACCAAAAAGCGGCCATTAAGGAAATTTTCAACCGTTGAGAGCGTCTTTGCCAACGGTTGTCCCAACCGAATCCCAACCGTTTCCCAACAGTAAACGGTATCCCAACCACTAGCACCTTTTGCCAACGGTCGGGCCGACAGTTTCCCAACTGCGTATTACCGTTCCCCAACCGTTATTTTGAAAACAGTTGGGCCAACCGAGGGGATCGGTTGGCGAATAACCATTCCCCAACCAAAAAGCGGCCATTAAGGAAATTTTCAACTGTTGAGAGCGTCTTTGCCAACGGTTGTCCCAACCGAATCCCAACCGTTTCCCAACAGTAAACGGTATCCCAACCACTAGCACCTTTTGCCAACGGTTGGGCCGACAGTTTCCCAACTGCGTATTACCGTTCCCCAACCGTTATTTTGAAAACAGTTGGGCCAACCGAGGGGATCGGTTGGCGAATAACCATTCCCCAACCAAAAAGCGGCCATTAAGGAAATTTTCAACCGTTGAGAGCGTCTTTGCCAACGGTTGTCCCAACCGAATCCCAACCGTTTTTCAACAGTAAACGGTATCCCAACCACTAGCACCTTTTGCCAACGGTCGGGCCGACAGTTTCCCAACTGCGTATCACCGTTCCCCAACCGTTATTTTGAAAACAGTTGGGCCAACCGAGGGGATCGGTTGGCGAATAACCATTCCCCAACCAAAAAGCGGCCATTAAGGAAATTTTCAACCGTTGAGAGCGTCTTTGCCAACGGTTGTCCCAACCGAATCCCAACCGTTTCCCAACAGTAAACGGTATCCCAACCACTAGCACCTTTTGCCAACGGTCGGGCCGACAGTTTCCCAACTGCGTATTACCGTTCCCCAACAGTAATTTTGAAAACAGTTGGGCCAACCGAGGGGATCGGTTGGCGAATAACCATTCCCCAACCAAAAAGCGGCCATTAAGGAAATTTTCAACCGTTGAGAGCGTCTTTGCCAACGGTTGTCCCAACCGAATCCCAACCGTTTCCCAACAGTAAACGGTATCCCAACCACTAGCACCTTTTGCCAACGGTCGGGCCGACAGTTTCCCAACTGCGTATTACCGTTCCCCAACCGTTATTTTGAAAACAGTTGGGCCAACCGAGGGGATCGGTTGGCGAATAACCATTCCCCAACCAAAAAGCGGCCATTAAGGAAATTTTCAACCGTTGAGAGCGTATTTGCCAACGGTTGTCCCAACCGAATCCCAACCGTTTTTCAACAGTAAACGGTATCCCAACCACTAGCACCTTTTGCCAACGGTCGGGCCGACAGTTTCCCAACTGCGTATCACCGTTCCCCAACCGTAATTTTGAAAACAGTTGGGCCAACCGAGGGGATCGGTTGGCGAATAACCATTCCCCAACCAAAAAGCGGCCATTAAGGAAATTTTCAACCGTTGAGAGCGTCTTTGCCAACGGTTGTCCCAACCGAATCCCAACCGTTTCCCAACAGTAAACGGTATCCCAACCACTAGCACCTTTTGCCAACGGTCGGGCCGACAGTTTCCCAACTGCGTATTACCGTTCCCCAACCGTTATTTTGAAAACAGTTGGGCCAACCGAGGGGATCGGTTGGCGAATAACCATTCCCCAACCAAAAAGCGGCCATTAAGGAAATTTTCAACCGTTGAGAGCGTCTTTGCCAACGGTTGCGCACACCATTTCCCAACAGTTGACCAACGGTTTTGTGCTACTAGGGTGCATCCGTAACCTTACGTATCTCATGTTTTATTCAGTAGGACCGTAAATGTTTTACTACCCTTTCCCATCTCTTTGCTCTGAAGCGCAGAATGACAATATCCAATTCGGGTTGGAACACGAACAGGACCAGTGTAAAAGTATTTTTTCCCTTTCTTCGTATCTTTTTACGATTTCCGATGCGGACATTTCAAAGTGGGAAACGCAGGTCAGCTAAATCAAGTTTAACAGATGCGATTTCGAGTGTTTACTTCGAAAAACTTCTTTAGTCGAAAAATTGAGAATATTGCGGCATTACCTTGTTAAATACACAAAAAACCTCAAAATTGAAAATCTGAGGTTTTGTGAGATATAAAAACGCTGCAAATGATTGTATAGTTGTATATTAATCCTTATCTTCTCCATTTGTAACAGTAATTATTCCGCACATTTGTGAATATTCTCACCGAAAAACAGATTGGTAACTATAAGGGAAAACCATAGCATCTATTGTAATTTAAATCATTTTTATTTTTCTTAATTTCCAATTTGAAAACGAAATTTTTCACCTAACGGTAAAGCTGAAGAGAGTTTATGACCGCCATTGCAACGAGTATAGAACGATTTTTATAGCTCCAAGAACTCTAGAGTCATGCCAAATTTCTAAAAATCTCAAAAACTCTACACAATGGCAGTGATAACTTGAAAAAAGTTAAGTTATCGATTCCGTTTCGGTGTCATTCGATTCAGCGTAAAAATATATAGAAATTCATGCCAAATACACTTTTTTTTTTTTAAATACGAATTTTCTCCCCCTCAAAACCCCCCAAAAATACCCTTAAAACTGAGGTAGCGATTTGGTTGAAGAATTGAGCCATCGTTAGGCCGAAGTTGGTTTTTGGTGAAAATTTCAAGAATTTAGCTCTTATAGTTTCGTCAAAAAAGCGTTTTTTTTTCGAAATTGAATTAGTGAATAGTAAATAGAAATGGTGCGAGTTCAAAATCGCGGCAGATTATTTGTAAAAGATTCAGAGGTTAGCAATATCATTTCTTAGTTTTAAAATTTACGCATTTTTCTAATTTACTTTTTCCGAATCTCCCCCCAAAGTAAATCATACTTCTATAATCATAGTTGTGCACTCGTGACGTAAATATTTCATTCTTTCTAATAACGTTTTCTTGTTGCAGAATCGTATTCGACAAGCACCGCTGTCCATTTGGGAGGCCCATCGCCATCGCTTGCCATCTCGACAGACCGGCAACAACAGCAGCAGCAACAGCAGCAGCCACAAATCGAACATCAGTCCGCCCAACAACCGCCGTCAGCGTCGACAGTCGAGATTCCCAGGCTGGGAGAGCCGCAATCTTTCACGGTGCCGCCTTCGCGCTTTTGGAACTCGGAGTTTCGCAATAAACAGCCCGCTTTCATTCGTTTCAATATCAGTCTTCCTTGGGGAGCGAATTTCGCCGTATACGGCCGTCGGAACGTCGCCCCGTCGATAACGCAATACGACTTCGCCGAGTTCGTCAAGGGCGGACGTGTCGATCACCGGTTACGAAGGTCCGTCCTAGCTTCACCTGTCACATTGCCGTCGTATTCGACGCGCGGCACGAAAACTTACGATTTCGAGCCACAATCGCGCGAACTGCGTAATAAAAGATCGTCACCGATGCATGTTAACGTCACGTTACTTCAGGTACGTCAATACATCTATTCGCTTGTATCTAATGTTGAGCGAGTGGAAAGTAATATTAGTTCTTGTATAGTAAAGTAGTATTATAGTCGAAACACGAACTGATGATTTTTGATTATTTTCTTCTGATTTTAATTCAGCGGAATTCAAACAATTTACGAAAAACGATGCAACTACTGATAAATATGTACTATAGGCCATTCTATAGGGACAAACTACTCATCATAAATATAAAGAGAAACCAAGGAAATTCAATAAAATTACGATATAACGCATCTGATTTCGAAATTGAATTGCAGATATCAAATAATTTTTTTCCCCAAGATGATACCTGATGAAATGGTTCTCTTTTCTTCAGTACTTGGACACTGGACGATGGTTCTTGTCAGTGTACAACGATGACCTTCGGCCTCACGAGGTTCTACTGATTGTTGAAGAGGCGGAAGGTATCTCAACTGCTTGCCCGAACGACTGCTCTGGACACGGATCTTGCTATCTGGGCAAATGCGATTGCATCGACGGTTTCGAGGGGATCGATTGTGCCAAAAGTGAGCATCGGTTTCTTCCCGAAGTTAACCCATAGATTTCTAAGATTCTCAGAACAATTTATCTTTATTTGGCCCATTTTTCGCAGGTGTTTGCCCTGTTCTTTGTTCAAATCATGGCAAATACGGCGGTGGGGTATGCCATTGCGAGGAAGGTTGGAAGGGACCGGAATGCGACGTTCCGGAATCGGATTGCCACGGTGATTGTTCTGGACACGGAAGCTGCGTCGATGGGTCGTGCGCATGTCGACCAGGGTGGACGGGGCCCGCCTGCGATCAAGGTCAGTAATTGATGTTTATTTTATATTTCTGATCAAAAGAACATAGAAAGTCTCTTCAAAAGCAAAAAATGAATCATTCACTCAGCACGTGCATTTTTTTGGACACGAGGATTTCATGAGAGCAAATGGAGTCTCTCGCGTTCTATAACTTTGCAAGGCTTTTTGTTCTTCTGCAATTCTTTTCGCTTGACATTTGGTCTCATTTGATAATTTGTAACATGAAGCATTGCTTCACATGTTAGCAGGCCCTAGTTTTCTGCTAAATTAGGGAAATATAAGCATTAGAGCCCCGATAGATATTTCCCATAATTTTCTCCATTGGTTATTTTCCCACTCCAGGCTCTCGACTACAGGAAGCCTCAGGAAGCGCTTTGTTAGTGTTTTCACATGTTGAACCAACAATAACATTCGGGACCATTTGTTGGCGAATTTCCAATGTAGTTGTATTGATGTTCGTAGCCATTCCTACTGCGTGATCGTCTCGTTGGCCGATCCTCCAGTTTTCCCTATAACTTTTCACTCTCGTGATCCTTTCCCTCATATGGATTTTCCCTCGTGCCGGCTCGGCGCACTTCCGTATGCGACGCTCTTGATATGAAACTCACTAGCGGGATAGGGGATGGTGGAATGTAATTGGATCGAGTTCCTTTTCCCGAACGCTTGCATCCCCACGCGTTCCCTATGCGGGATAGTATGGCTTCCAGGCCTACACGGAGTCCCCCTCCAGTACCAATATCCTGGATACTGCTTCGGATATAACAAACTTTGTCTGAATAATAAAACCCCTAGTAGCTTTATCCCACTACCATCATCTCTTCGCGCATACGGTTCAACTTTTACTCGAAAAAAAAAATGTATTCGAATTGAAGTTGCGGATATATCCAACTATTTCAACTGGACAAGCGACTTTATGCCCTAAAGTTCATTTGAGTCGAACCCTTGACCGAACGACACAATTTATTTCTTCTGTCCTCGTGCGAATAACTTTATTGAAAAGATCGAATATCATCAAAAATTTGTCAAAACAACCTTTCACATCCTGTATAGTAATTTGCTTCGATCAAGCTCGACCGTTTCGCGTTAATAGTTTTTGAAACGACTTTTCAGTGAATCATGTCAGCTTCAAGAGTGTCTCACAATCCAATTACCATCTGATAAACTGTCAAGCCTTTAATTTGGACACGGAACACTTGACACATCAAAAGGTTTCTCCGCCCGTGTATCTCTCTATTAAATCTAATTTTCAATTAAGGGCTTCCAAAGTTCAAAAGTACATGCGATGGTTACATGTTAGTGAAGGGTGACTGATTGGCTCAGATTCTTTCAACCCCCGATCAAGAGGACCGCCTTTTTCGACCCACCGCCGAAAATGGAATGGCTAAATTATTTACACGATTGCTCTTCACATCGTTGAGACATCCTTTTAAATTGCCCACGCTTCAGACGTCACCGATTGGCTATTTCGACGTTCAAACCGGATTCCGACACGATTGAAAGTTAATAATTACTCACTTGATCGAACTCGACGCGATAGATAGAGAAAATATAACATACAATTATGTTTTACTGAAATCAATTCCCGCACCGCGTGTTCTGACGTTAATTATATATTTTCTTTCGCCGTAGTACAAAACGGTTCGAGTTAGTCTAATAGCACGAAAGCCGTACAAACAAGAGCTATAGCAATCCGGTTTTTTAACGATCGTGGGCATCAGGTGACGTTTTACCGAACGTAAAGGGAATTTTTATTCGGGGAAAATGTGCGCAAAAAAGCACCTGTGTCTAACGAGTACGTGAACGGGGTTTCGTCAGTGGATGAGAGAGATGGGCTTTTAATTTCGGAGGACAAGCCGCTTTTTTAAAAGCCAACACGTGAGACGACACGTGCAACGCAGGAAGGTCAGCCGGAGGTTACACGGGTGGTTGGGAACCTTTTTGATTAGGAATTCTCAACAATGCGAAAAATTGTGACAATTTAAGGTAGGTAGATATTTCATTCTGTTGCAGAAATAATAATTTTGACAATCTTCTGTCCCATAGGGAAAATATGTTTGGGGAAACGACAAGAAAATAATGCGAGCCAAATCCCAATTTATTGACGAATTTAATTGTCCTAGAGATTGCTAGAATTGCAAGAATTATCGAGAAGGCGAGTAAAAATTGTGGGAGGATAATTTGTGACGTGAATTATTTCGTCGTATTAAATTGGCCCGAGGAAAAAACCGGGTTCATCGACCAATCAATATTTTGCGACTAATAGGTAGTTTCACCGCTGAGCTATGCGGGTATTTGGGGAATGTCGAATGAGGCGTTCCCTCGATGCGGCTGATGATGAGAAAACGTTGGCGGTCGAGGCGGTTACGAAATTCGCTCGCTAATTGGCGGTAGGTCCTGTCTATAGTGAGGACGGTTCGATGACGCAGTGACCTCCGCACAGAAATTTGCATCTTTAGTAAAAGCGAGGGGAAAAATAATATTTTCTGCAGTAACAGTCAATTTTATCGCCGAAAATGAAAAGAAATTTGTTTGAAAGAAAAGTTATTATTTACTGAGTTGTCGATTAGTACGTCTACTTACTTAGATGAATCAGCATAATATGTGCCTAGGTGTGACTAGAGACGGTAGGCGTAGAACTGGCTTTTTTCAGCAGCATTAATCCCCTCTTCAAGAGTTCGGTGTTGACCGAGGAAATAAAAATAAAATAAAAACGAGGTGGGAAACAAATGTCGCGTATTAAGGATCGAAAAAAGACAAGAGTTTGACTCGAAGGTGGAATGTAGGAAGAAGTTGTTTTGTTTGAAAATGATGTATCACCTACGTTTCACCGCCGAACACGCTTGCAAAAGGCTAAAGTGGAAAGTTGTGTGCGAAGAGAACGAAGAAAAAAGATGAACCGTTGGAAAAGTGTGACAAGGATGAAAGGTTGGGCGCTTCAATCCCACAAGACACCTAATCCCTTTTAGGGGGCATCCCACACGTGTACGCGCGATGCCATCTTTCATCGGTCTGCTTTGTGTTTGCGCCTTGTGCCACGGAGTGGTTCAAGCCTTCAACCACCGCACTTTCTAACGAGTACTTCAGACCCTTCGAAACATCTTGTTCCCGTCCCGGAAAAGACTTTCCCATCGTCTTCGCATGTTCGCTCATTCAGACGTGAAGAGGAAAATACCTTCGCCTTCAACAATATTTTCCTTACTGACTGGAATCCGCGCCCAAATTGCGAGGGAGGAGAAAAAAGTACTTTGCTATAACGTGGCATAAATGCTTTTTCATCATCGTGCCGAAAGTTATGATCATCTTTTTTTCATTAATGAGTAAAATTATTATTGCAATGGAGACGAAATTAGGCAACATTGCAATGTCGCAAGTTCTTTCCCGACAAACAACACGATGAAGGATCCATAAATAGACGTTTCGACGGCCATCTAGTAATGACAGGCGAAATTGCCATTTATTGGATAATATAACGGGCCAACTACTCTAAACGTTGACTCGTTTGTTGCCAGAATATCCACTCATCTAATTTCCCTGTTCATAACTAAAAAAGGTCCCTCCAATGTATTCTCGGTTCAATAATTCAAAGTTTCAAGACGTGTCGGACACTTCTCGATTGTCAACTAAGTTAACAATTAAATATGAAAAATTACCATGATTGTTCTTGTGCCCTTTAATAGAGCGAAACCGAAAATAACTCGTTGTGGTTGGATGGAGAAGCATGTCACAACTCGTGTTACGCGTTGGGATTAATTATTTATAAAATATTCATTATCCAGAAACTGTTCGAAACCTTGGCTTTTTTCAACGCAGTATTCGTGGTGCGAGTAGCGTGGCTCGAGTTAGCGTGACTGACTGACCGGCAAACAGAAGAAAGAAAGCTTCCGAAAAATTATTATGATAAACAACTTCTCAACCCTTTCATAATCCGAAAATTATCTTGTCCGTATAATTCACGCGGATTTCACCCAAATGCAAAAGTTTCCGCAAGGTCGAAAGGTGAAGGAATTCTAGAATAGCTTTTGCTGCATATTTTTCAAATCAGCATACATTTTTTGGAACTATCCCAGCAGACGTATTGGAAAGGAAGATCGACCCTCAGCATCAATAGTTGTCGTTTATCGGGATGGAGGTCATACAAACCAGATAACTCCTTCACCGAGTTTTCATAAAAAATTATTTTATATGAAGGAAATAAATTTATTTGGAGAGATATTTGGCTTTCTATGACCTCCATCCCGATGAATGACAACTATTTTTTGGAACGTTTTGACTGAATTAGCATGCCCTATGATATGTGTAATATGTAACATATTGTTACGTATCAAACAACCAGCAAGACTTGATTCCTTGATAAAATTCTACAGCTGGGGACGTTGCGAAGAGAAATTAATTGAAATGCGGAGTCGATTCCTTCGACCGCGTCGCAAAGCTCGCTAGATAGCGCGCTGTTTTCAGCATTTCGCACGATGTGCTTTTGTGGCCAACCAGTCAGCCAGAGGAACCACAAAAGAAGAGACCCGAGAGGATTATTCGACCGGAAACTTCCAACACTTGACCGAGTTCCTCGCTCAATACACGGCACATAGTTTGACTGTCTAGTCTTCTCTATTCAAGAGAAATGCAAAAGAGATGCGAGCCGGAAATAGACGCTAGGTTTCCATTCGAATAACAAGCCGTTGCAAGAATCTCATATCCTGAAAGTGACCTGGCGCTTCCGTGAATTTTTCCACCGGCTTCTTCTCCGCGATTTTTTTTTAACCAATAGCGAGAAAAAGTCTTAAGTTTCGGTTTATTCGATTGGAATTAGAGAGGGACGCTAAATCAGAACTTATGCTTTCCTAAATTCAAAGCATCCATAGGTGGACATGAAATTAGGCGGGTGGGTCTTCTTGCTGCATTGTCGCACTTTTGGTCCCATCGAGTTGATTGCTGAAATAGCTGAGCCCTCAAATTGCCAATAGTTGGCAACGTTGGCCGTTCAAGTCTGGTGAAGGATTCCATCGATTGGTTCAAAGAGCGACAATGTTGAGGATTCATAAAAATATTTAACTTTACATGTGAGTCAAGCATTACTCTGGAACCATTAATTGCGTCGAATCCGTGGAGATAAATGTTTTGCGGTTCCGTGAGATGTATTTTGATAAATGAACGGAGCGTTGAGGAATGAATGGCGAAGGAAGCGGAGCATTGCGCACCTGGACCTAGACAAGTGGCAGCCGTAACGTTTTCTATCTTGAGACAACGACAACATCCTCGCGGCAGGTTCCTTAACCGACACAATAAAGATCGTCGTTGTTTCGCTGTCGTTTCAACTCCATATATCATCCGCAAGTGGAACGACATTTTCCAGACTCGGAGCGAAAACGTCAGTTTTCTTCTCTTATCGTTGCACCTATTTTTTCCCCCTTTTTCGCTAACCTTTCTCGATTCTCGGTGCTGAATGACAAGAATGCCGTTCACGTCAATGATTTTTTTTCTTTCCTGTTTTACCTATCACAGTGAAATTGATAACAGCAATGACGCCATTGGAGTGACATCTGCTGGCTTACAATGTGAAGTTGAAATGTTAGATAAGAGAACGTCATGTTATCAATCATTCAGATACAATTGGTTTGGAAATGATGGTTTAATATTAGTTTCATGTCAATAAATGTGATCCATGAAGCCTGCTCGTTTTTCAATTTTACAAAACCAGGGACTTGAAATTAATGTCTTTGTTTATGAGCTGCGTTTTAATAGGATTCAATAAATGGTAAACCTATGTCTCCAAGGGTTGTAACAAAATGAGGGGAAGAAAATATGTTACCAACACTGTTGACAACAATGTCGTCAACTTTTTTGTTGCCAACAATTCTTCCGTCTGTTTTATTTGGGTCTAGTTCTCTAACAATGTTATCCACAATGTTAGTAACAAATGCCGGTTTGTTATCGCTCATGGCTCGATAACAAAACACGGTGTCGCCAACAATGTTACTAACAATGTTGACGGAAAAAATAACAATGTTACAGAAAATGTTGCCAACAATGTTTCCAATAACATTTTGGGTGAGGAATTGCTATCAACATTTTTCAAATGCCGTAACAATGTTATTAACAATTCCTCGCCCGATTTTTAACATTTGCTGTCCAACACTTTCGCCCGTTCGGCGTGGAAGGAAAGTTACTGAAAAATGCTAATAACAATGTTTTCAACAATGTTATCGTCCGCATCTTAAGGAGCCGTTCTTCGTCGAATTCGGATGTCGGAGAATGAGTCGCCCCTGGACATAAAAAAATGTGACGACAAAGAAAAGAAGATCTATAGTCTGTCTCAAAGTTGCGTATGGTCTTTTAAAATAAAGTAGCTTCATCAGAACCATCATTAATATTGTATAAATCAGTCAAACAGCGGGAATCGCAGATATAATCGAACTCGGGGTATAGATTATACACTACATACAACACAGCATTGTCGTGGTGGCGAATCTAAGTTGAAACGATACCGTTGCTTTAGTTAGTGAATTACAATATAATTATTTACATATCGGGTGAAAGTTATCCTTCTTTCTGCATTTACATCGCCTATCTGTCGAAACTGGCAACCTATAGCAGTCTTATGCTCTAATATTCCACACAAATTCAAAGACGAGCGTCTGAGGTCTTTCTTTCCCAATCCCCTTCGGCCCGAACGACGCTGGAGGACTTCCAATAACCCGAACTGAAGCTACGAAAAATTTTACCGCCTTTTCTTCCTTCCGTAGTATTCATATGTGGAAACGGCTACCCTGGTTGCTTCCCATCAGCGAGCGCCGAATCGAAATTGGATTCACCGAACGGAGCTGAAAAAGGCGGGTGCTTCTGTGACGAGAAAATTGGCTTTACATCGCAGGAAATGTCGGTTTAACGGAAAAGTCGGAAACGTCGTGACTAATCACGACGTTGATACGAGCTTGCAAAATTATCCGCCAATGACGGGCTGCGATTTTATCGCGAAAGCTCATTATAAGTTGAAAGGCTAATTGGCGGAAAACGTTGATTGGCATTTCTCAGTTGGCCTCCTTCACCAAAGTTTGAGTCGACGAGGAGGTGTCATTCCGATATTTTATTAGTGAAAACCAATTCTAAAAACAAACCCGAGATTTTCGTTAGTGACTCGAAATAACTCGTAACGGTTTGATCAAATAACTATAAAAATAATAACTTATAAAAAATGAAAGTAATTAACATGATTCAATGCAATAAAATTTTTTATAGCTCAGTGAATATTATTTTATTTATAAAATCATCTTATTAACGATTTATATCAATCCTTCGTGATTCGCAAAATACTAGTAAATAGGGGCAAATGTCCTACGCATCTTCTAGATTTTTATTTATTCATGCGTGGCGGATTCACCGGAAATACCCGAAAGAAAGTATTGGCAAAAACGGACATCGATGATTATAAGATGATCTCGGTAATTTCGGGATAATTTCCAACCAACGTACTAAGCTATCTTTATTATTTATCAGGGCGTGACTCCTTTGAAGAATTCAAATACTTCTTTCCGTAATTTCCCACAAATTACAGTTCCCGTACGCAGAAGTTACAAGTACGATTACGGCATATTAAATGTATCTAAAGGTCGCCCTTACGGTAATCGTTGGAACGAGTGCTAGAGCCGCGCGTCGTCTCTGAGCTATCGTTAAACGTTCAATTATGTAAACATTGGCACGCAGGTTTCCGATCTACCTGGTAAAGGCAATCAGGTAATCCCGTACGTTATTCGGTTGAAAATACTTTAAAATTACACGCTCAGAGGAATCGATTAGACTTCAAAAACAGGCTTCGTTCGCTGGAAATAGTTTTGAAACTTATATAAATAAATTCTCGAAATAATTAACGTATTTAGTGATCGTATATTAATCGTATCTTTTTCGTACCGTGTGTTAATTATTGTATATTATTACCGTGATATTGTATAATTTATCCTATCATTTATTAGCTGACAAAAATGCCCTGGATAGAAATTCGTCAGTCATAAGAATCCGTTACATTTTATCAGTGAAAAAAAGTTGGATTTTTTGGGTAAAAGTTCACGGTTAAGTACGAAAACATCTCGTACGATTCAATGTGAACAAAAATTCAATCAAACATAATATATATGTCATTTTTATAGCATTCATGATTTATTTGAGAGGTTCACTACTATTACAGAAGTAAAGAGTGTGATTTCTGTACACTGAATTTAATAGGTACATGTCTTTGATAATCCACTACATCACAATTTTTACTGTACCCATAGTTATAAATCCGTTGGACGACCAGACCACTCGTCCGGTCGAAATCCATATTCTACGCATCTTCATGGGTTTCGGTTAAACGCGAAAAAGGTTAACACGCTTCCAAAATGCTCATCCTCCCGCAGAAAAGATGATTCTCTACTCTCATCCGCACTTCTGCCTTTTTTAATAATGTATGTCTCTTTCACCGGATCCTCTAGAGTAACATTTTTAACCTCGGGCCGAGCAGAGCGCCCCTCCTTGTTGGAAGATATCCAATTTTCTCGCAATATTCGCCCTCCATTCAGCGTGTTCGGGGAGCCCTTATCCCGTATTTATGAGTACCTGGCGCTGTTGAAGTTTGTACGAACTTGGCTTGCCAGTTCGTCTTCCCCCGTAACGCGTGAAAATGTAGGTTTTATCGAATTTCATAATACCACCGTTTCGTGTGTCGATACAAAGTTTTAGAGAGAGTTATTGAGATAATCAATTTTTGCATCTGTAACTATCATCAGGTGATACTTCAATTATAAATGCCAATGATCAAACCCCATCAATCAACAATACGAACTAACAATATTAGAACAAATAATATTACGTGGGCGCCATTACATAAGAGTCACAGTACTTGACACGCCTGAAACACAAAATTCTCCTTGTGATAATTGTAAAAGATTTCATGAAACAATATAAATATTACTGCTCAAAGTCGAGTGGAGGAAGCTCTCGGGTCGAGTGAAGGCAGTCTGGTCTTTGAGAAACAACTACGAATTCTTTCCTTCCACTTTTCGTAGCGAATTCAGGTCCAAACGAGTTTCTTGAATATTTACAACCCAAGAAAAATCTCAGGAGGGCATAAATTCATTAAATTTTCAAAAATATAGCTTTTCAGGTTTAAATCTTTGATAATCCACATAAAAACAAGGGAAAATAAATATCAGGACGACTACAACGTCTCTAAAACACAACATTATTAATAAAATGAGGAATAAGGAAACTTGGAAAAATGATTGACATCCGATTTAAGTTGATGGTGCAGAGGAGAAGATCCGACTATTTTACAATGTATTTGAATCCTCCGTCACGCGAACATTTATAGAACGCCAAATTTCAAAACCTCTATGAAAATCATGGAAAGTTTCATCAATTCTCTCTTGATATCATCATTTTGAGGTTGTCGAACAATATTCCAACTAGATACAGCGCATGTACTTTTCCATAAGTTAAGGAAATTGAATTCAAACAACGAATTTGAGAAAATTGTTGATTTTTCCCAACGAGAAAATCGTGAATCGGTTTCAGCTACCAACTGAAATTGAACTTCTTTCCCTCGAAATATTTTTACGGGCCGTTGTTGAATTATCATTACGAACCGAAGTTTTTCCCCGCGTCGGAAAATTAGCGAAAAGATGGTCCGAATGGGATTGGTGAAAAAGCGAAGCAATCAAATACTTTCAACCCGCTCGGACGCAATTTTCCGCCGTGCGAGTGCGGGCTTGAGAAAACTTGGAAACGCTGGCCGATGAAAGGTCGTGAGTTTATTTTTCATTAACCTCGTTCGCGGAAAAAATAAAGTGTTTTCGGGCGCCGGCTGAGAGCGCATTCCTCTCGATTTCTCCCTTTTGAAAAAAGCGGAAAAAAATCCTCAAGGGATGAGCGAATTGAGAATAGAAAGCTTTCACCCACTTGGGAAATAGACGTGTTGAATATCGAATGATCTTCCTTCCACGATGGCCCGTTTTCTTCCCATCTCGCGCGGATTTTCGGTTTTTGAGAGTGGCCCATGAAAAATGTAGAAAGTGTTTCTCGTTTTTCATATCTGTTCCTGGGAAAACAGGCGTCGAAAAGGATTGTTCTCCACTCGTTTGGTTTTATTATTACGAACTTTTATTAAAACATTGTCACTATCGATATAAAGTAACCTCTAGTAACTGTGAATGATATTCAAAAATCTATTGTCTAGTTTCGGAATCAGTTTACAGGAGGATTTTTCCAAGTAAAAATAGTTTTGAAATAAATTCGGCCGTGCGAAAAATTAAATCCCTCATTTTCCTGATTTCCACTCATTTCCGTCTCATAGAATATTCCTCATATTTTTTCCTTACACCCAATTCATTCCAACATCTCGAAGATATCATAATCACTTTAGTCCACTTGAGCCTTCCGACAATTTTAACGTACCTTACTTTTCTGATTTCAGTGAACTGTTTGGATCCAAAATGCGGCGGCCATGGGACATGCGTCAGTGGGCAATGCTACTGCAAGGCTGGCTGGCAAGGTGCGAATTGCAGCTCTGTCGATCAACAGGTTTACCAATGTCTGCCAGGATGTTCTGAACATGGAGCGTACGATTTAGAAAGCGCTGCTTGCGTTTGCGAATCATTCTGGACTGGACCTGACTGCTCTCAACGTACGTAATTCAAATTATATTTCCTCGAAAACAAATCTCCGAAAAATTCAACCCTAGATTAACATTTTTACATCAGTTATTCTGACTTTGAAAGTAATTTGACGCTGAATGTAACGCGTAAACAGGTTTTCGCTGGGAGGTAATTTATTCGAACTTAATAAAACGCCGGCGCTATGAAGAGTCGTCCGAGAGAGCACACATTTGAATTTAACCGAATCGGCGGAAGCGAGGAAATTTCGGAATGTGGATTTTCGACGTCCAATGCAAATAAGATTTTCTTGAATAAATGAAGCTTTTAATCTTTTTTTAATCACCCACCGCGCGAAGAGAATCGCTGAATTCAAACCGACGGCTCGTTACGAACGCTTTTCTTCGTACAAGGGAAGTTTCCTTTTTCGGTAGCAAATGATGTTTGGCATTCATTAGCAATGCCTTGAAAAAATTACTTCCCGCAGGCGAAGCTGGCGGAGCCCTTTACGAATTTCGTTAATATTAAAATACTTATGCGCTAATTTCGAGCCGGGGGTATGGAAAGGATGAGGTCAAATCGTGATTAACATTCACTGGGCTTATTTTTCCATCTTAGTCGCCGTTAATAATAAACGTTGACGGCGAAATTAGCGGAACGAATTCGCGAAAAGGGAATTGAAGGTAGAAAGTCAAAGTTCGTGACCTCAACGGTTAACTGCCTCTTTTGCCCTATCGATGAGGAACTCCTTAGAAATTCAAGCGCAAATTGATCACGATTTATTCTACCGCTTATACATCGGAAATGGTAACGAGGATTCTCGTCGCACTTGAGCTTGTTCAAGTGAGAATATTCTTTTCACGAATCTAATCGAATTGCTATCGAGTTTATTCGAATAATCAATTCTCTAATATATTTAAAAATAATCTATCTCTTCCTTGGCATTAGTGTACACCTTTACAGCTGAAAAATCCGGATCGCGAGCCATTTTTTTCTTACACTGCATAAACCGGAAGATTATATACCCTCAATTTTTCCATACCAGTCCAAAAATAAAAAAAGCAAAGAAAAAATATTAGCCAACCAAAATTAGAAAGTAGCTATTTAATCGGAAAATTTATCTGCTAACAATTTTACAGGTCACTGTAAATTAAAACATCTCAGGTCACAAAGAGATCTAATAATAAAGTTATGAAAATAAAAATTTCCAAAAGAAAAAAAAACAACTACGTTTAAGCTTAACATTTGAAACAAAGCAATGTCGAAAAGCGAAATGCGTTGATTTTTCCCAATATCACTTTATATAGAGAGTTCTTCGCCACGATTCCCAATCACTTGCTGATTATTGTACAGGTGAAAAATGCAAATGTTCCCAGTTTATTTCTATGTTAGAGTATCTTTCAAGTTGATTGCGACAATGTTGGGTTTCTAAGTAGTGGAAAGCCTTGGCTACGATTGAAACGCGACTGTTCCATCTGGCTATATTTATTAGTTCAATGATCCAGCCTGACCAGCTCCTCCCGTGTCAACCGAGGCCCGAATCAACTCGGTCGCGAATTTCCATCAGGTCTGTTGATTTTGACCGCAACGTCAATAAACCGTTCCCTATTGGCATTGGAACGTCGATGAGCTCTTACCCAGCCCTGTGTCCAACGTTTCTTCCGCCATTTGGCATGGCTGACCCTTCGGATACCATCCTGGAAAACCGACCGATTTACCTAGCCATTTGCCGATTTCACTAATGACCCTTGCCCAATCAATCGGCCGAAAGGTTTCGAACTAAAACCGGTTGATTCCCATTTGGGCGATGCACGTTTGAGTGGAACGTTTCAAACCGTCCATATTCAACCGATTGGTCGGCTCGCGAACGTTTTTAAACCGTAGGTCATTATTGCACAACCTTGGCTTAAACTCGCTTGGGACTTTTTACCATCTTTTACCCCCTCAAGTAATCTCATTTAACTTTGGTGTGAGCTAAGTGAAAGAAGAAGTCACTAGAAATATATTTTTCGAACTAAGGTAACATTTTATGGAATAAATGCCTAATCTATATACTCGGCTTTTTTTTAGTTCATCATACTTACATATTATACATCATTTTTTCCATTACATTATCCCAAATTATGTTACAGCCTGGTGTCGTCTCGATTGCGGTCCTCACGGTCGCTGCGATTCGGGTAAATGCGTTTGTTCGGACGGCTGGACGGGAGATACGTGCGATACGTTGCCGTGCGATGCGCGCTGTTCGCTGCACGGACAATGCAAAAATGGAACATGCGTGTGTTCGCAGGGATGGAACGGACGACATTGCACTCTTCGTAAGTCTCATTCCGATGACATTGACAATATCAATTCCTTCCTAAGTTACGGCTCGAAAGGTTCAACTACTGAGGCTACGAATATTGCCAGTTGGATAAACAACTATCACTCAGAAAAATTGTTGCAAATCATTGAAAAGCGGTTTATTATTCTTTGCTTCAATAATGATTAAAATAACATTCACTTTTGATAGTAACTAACGTAATTTTGATGATTTTTATTTTTCCTATTTATCTAATTAGAAGTTAAATTATTCGCCTCACGATACAGCTTGAGAGTGTTTTATGAGCATTCCAACGGTAATACAACGATGTTTATAGTCTGCAAACTCTCGAGTAATACCATCATGGCGAATTTTTAAAAATCTCGAAAATTCCACGCAAAAGCTACTATAGCTCAAAAACCAGTCAACATATCGTCTCCTTTTTGGTCTCATTCTTTTTCAGCGTCAAAAATCTATATAAATTGATATCAGCCACGGCACCGATATTTTGGAAACATCGTCATAATATATAATATATGCCCCCAAATATACCCTTTAAATTGAGATATCCCTTTGGATAAAGAACTGAGGTAGCCCAATAATGATTTTCGGTGACGACTTCAAGAATTCAGAAGTTTAAAAAAAAATTCTTGGGCGAACAATTTTTATATTAGTTTACTTTTAAATTAATAACCAAAATATAATACTCAAATTCTACCTAGAATTTTTCAAGTTTGACCTTCACTGTTCATGATTTCAGCCGGTTGCGTCAACGGTTGCTCTCGTCACGGGTCATGTATTCTGCTGGAAGGAGAGTACTCTTGCCAATGTTCCGACGGTTGGGCAGGAGTGGACTGTAGCGTTCGTCTCGAAATGGACTGCAGCGACGATGCCGACAATGACCAAGGTAATCACAAACTGCTGACCGACATTCAACGTTTCTTCAGGTTCATAAAGCAACGATATTGATTTTCAATACAGGAGAACTCAAGATAAAAGGTCCGAATTGAAATCCATCATTGACAGGTTCGATTTCAAGTCGAGTTGGCAAAAGGGAAACGTCACTCGATTTTCCAAGGTTCTTCCTTTGGAGTGGACTAATCGTCTAGCTAATCGAAAGCTAGCGTCCAAAGCTACCTAATCGTCTGATGAGAGCGCATAGATGAGAATAGTACTACGGATAATCTCTCGTGCAATCGTTTAGCCCGTGAGGTAGCCTCGTAACAAAGGGTTGTTTACGTCACTGGTGCAATAGATTATTCTCAATCCGACTGGTGGAGAAAATGTGCAAGTGGAACATGCTTTAGAACAATCAACAGTGGAGCGACTGTGCGAGTTGTAATACTGTCGATATGGAAATAACATGAAACCTTTACATAGTACTTCGATTTAGTTCATCCATATTTAATCGAATAGTCATACATTTTTCCTTTACCGTTTTAGTCACATTACTAGACAATATTATTATTATTATTTTTTTTTTTTTTTTTTTTTTGGGGTGAAAAATATTTCGAATCGATTCAATAACATTTGTACAGTATGGTGACTTAAAATCAACATTGGCTAAGTAACTAAATTAAATCTACCTCCTGAACTGTTTTAATGATGTCTAATAGACAACTAGGTATTTTTCAAAACTGGTACTTGACCTACGAGCCTAGACCTAGGCAATATTCGAAAACTGTGCGGTTACAAACTTCGTTTTGCAGACGGAATGGTCGACTGTTCGGACTCGGAATGCTGCACAAATGCAGCCTGCGCAGAGCATATAATGTGTCTCGCTTCCAACGATCCGGTTGAAGTACTATTGAGAAAACAGCCTCCTTCAGTGACAGCGTCGTTCTACCAACGAGTCAAATTCCTCGTAGAAGAAAACAGCGTCCAAAGTTACGCACATATGGACGAATATTCGGAAAGGTAAGTCATAGAAGTTTGTCCATCTTAATAAACAGACCGGCTATTTTTCTATCTCCATATGCCCTTATCCTTCCTTCCTTGCTTATGTCCGTCCCGAACGCTTGAATGATATTGAAAACTTCTGTCGGACGCTAGGCATAGTAAATGACTGGAGTATATATACATATGAGTATATAATCGTTAATTAGTTCACTCTTTCCCCCATTCTATGGATTTTGGAATATTTTATCCATGAGTTCAGATGCCCTCGATAACTCCATCGACTTCAGTAGTTATTGAGGGAAATAAAAATAAATAAATAAAATATATTCCCCGAAACAAAATTGGGCCAAAAGTTACATTTCATAGAAATTTTTTCTCTACATGAAACGGAAGATATATGACGTTTCAGCTAATTAATCTCAACAGGTTAAAAAAAAAATCCGAATGGTTTGTATAACATGAATTAATTATACCGAATGCCTTTTTTGATTCGGTTTGAAAGGTACGAAAACGTTGTAAATATTGACAATTTTAGCAGCGCTGGGACGGGTGGAGTTCGATTTGTCTGAATAAGTTGAAATATCCGGCTGAACTCGAATCTAAACACGAATTTCGTTGAACTCAATCGATGGAAAGTTTTGAAATAAAAATATTGGTTTCGAAAAATGAAGGAGAATTTTTCATACGGTGGTTTATAAAAAGAAATCTTTCTTGAAAGTGAATTTTTCCGATACAAGTGTTGGAAGTTAATTGCATTAAAGAGACTGGTAAATATTTTGTACAACGTCGCACCGGAAAAAAGGTTTTGTCTTCGAACGCTGAAACCTTTCCACAGAACATCATTCGTCCCAGCAAATAGTTTTTATTCACCTTCTAATGACACTGAAAATAATTAAAACAGTAGGATGATTCGTTATTTATCTAAGCATGACAAAGGCTTTGTCTTAACATAGAGAGGTAATATTCTAATTTAGTTCTTTTTTACGAAACAGGAAATTTCTTATAACCAATAAGCAATGAGTGAATTCCCGTATCCTGAACCGCTAATTCCTACAATGATATTTGAAAAAATATGAATGTACGTTGGTCTTCGTTCTGGATTTTTCATATGAGTTATTCCAAAATTGAAAAGGTTCGCAAAAAAAAGCAGCACTCGTTTGAATAGTTTCCGCTATTTATACACTCGATTGGAAATTATTTTAAGTTGTTCTTTTTTTATCTTATTTATTTATTTTTTGATCGTCACTATAGAAAACGGTTGAACCTAATGGCCGCATTGCTCAAAGAATGAAAATCCTTAGGATATTTGAATGAATAATTTTCGTTTTTGGAGCAATTGTCGGCCTTTGGAGCTTCGAACCGTAAGTTCATTCCAAAAATACCTTATGTGTGTGTTATGTCTCTTGTCTCTTGTCTAACCCATGCCTATCCTATCATCGAACGCCCTGAGCAAGTGGGGAGATGTTTGATAATTTCGAATGCAATTTATTTTTATTGAGGGATTATTCAGTTTTAATAAACAATTAAGCTGAAATTTTGTGATTTTGAACATTCTTGAATATCAATAGCTCGCAATTACTCAGAACCTGTATTTGTAAAATCATAACCATACTTACTCTCTAAAAAAATCATTCCCTAAGTTGATTGAACCAGCTGATGTGGAACCAATTGTTGAACTGAGAAATTTGGGCAAAACAGATGAATATCAATTTTTCCAAATCAAATTTTGACAACGTCTCAAATAAAACAAACTTATTCCCCTTCAAAAAACCTTTATAAACAAATTTGTTCGTTAAGAAAATATACTCAACAGTAAAAAAGTCAAGAAAATACGAAATCATAAAGTGAAATTTCATCATTTTTGCTGGCAAAGGAAAAGTTGATGAAAAGTAGTTCCTAGGACGGACATTTATTCGAAATTCAATTTGCTTGCGGACAGTGTGTGAAGTGTGAACGCTTTCGAGTGAACGTGTGAACACTTGGATGGTAAAGAGTAGGTTCCTATGAAATTTATTGTAAATTAATGTAAATTTGTGTAAATAACGGGAAGCGTACGGAATTTATTTTTTCCTTACTCATAATACTGAATTATGCAAAACAATTCATCATAAATATATTATGCATCTCCTCGCTTGTCTCATACCTTGTGTGTCTGGTTCCTCCCATAAACCTCTCGACACCGAACCCCAGTAAAATTTGGACCACTTTTGTTTCCATACCAACTGCTGTGGATTTGTGTGTTCGTCTGCTAATACAAAGAGGCTGACCAGAATTTTTTTTCTCTACAAATGGGAAGAGTGGAAATTGATTTTTTTTAGTCGACATTAAATAATTCAATTTTCTCGTATAAAAAGAAAATTCTCGCAGTACAGGCAATACTGAGGCATAATTAATTTTTTTCAATAAGGATCCTCCAAAATAACAGTAGCCGCCGCACTTTTCAATGAATGTTTGGAAAAGGAAAAAATCATTGTGTTCATTTTTTTCCGTTATTTATCAGCTTTTTATTAGAAAGCTTGTTTTGTATATTTGGTTCACACCTTCTGCTACACATGGGTTTTCTCTGTCTTGATTATATGTTTTTACATGTAAGACTTTACGTGTAATTTTCGTTTCCGTTCTGACACATGATTGTTCACGTAAGTGTCATTGGCTTTCGCTTAGAGTTTTAGTTTTTTTTCCAACTATTCTTCAATATTTTACGTTCTGACAAGATGAACATCTTTCTGTGATAGCAATTACGAGTTTTTTTCTTTTTTTTCTGAAAAGGCTCATCATAGTTGATTAGTGCTATAAGTTCGAAATAGACCCTGCTGCCCGATAACAAAAGAGCGATAAGAATTGTCATTTGATGCAAATAAGAAAATTAATCAGAATTTCAAGCCAAAATGATAAATCATGTTTAAATACAAGTAGGCCAATGAGCTTTATTTTCATTTCCTATTGAAGAATTGTCGAAAATTATTCAGCCGAGCGCTTTAGCTCATCCGGTCATCCTCAGGGCTTCGAGAGGTAAAGTCTGTAAAATTATTTCAATTCGAAACGCCCTCCTTCGTTCGAATTTTCAGATTTCTTCGAACTGAAAAAATGAACTTTTCATAAAATAAAATACACTTGATAAATAGCTCATAATGATGATCTGAAGATAATTTTCAGATCTTTCTCATCTTCGTTGCGCAAAACCGAATCAGCGTTTCTGTTCATCTTTCATCTGGACCGTTCTTCCGTAATTTATCTACCTTAATAAATTGTGATCACGTCAATCTATAATTCAGCTTCACCGGAACAATCATGAATAGCACAGTGATTTTTTTGGATTAATTTTTACGGGAAAAATATTTTTCGGGCAAGCGATTTTTGATTTTGTGAACGTCAGTTTCCTTACCTGCGTAGTCCAGTAATCGTTCGGTTACCCGATTTTTCCTATGCTGAAAAACCGTAGATTTTCTTGAATCGATTTGCTAGATAGACTACAAGGTATCCATGCAATATTCCTACTCATGTGTGATTGTCTGCCTTTTCCCATCCTACCCCCAAAAACGGCATGGATAATAATTTTATCGTTATTCAATTGATTTATAAACAACGATAAGAACGACAAAAAAAAGAAAAAAGAGAAGTAACAGAAATAAAGAAAAAAAACTAAAAGCAAAGGATAATTATCGGTATTTTCTTTGATTTCACCACTTGATTCATTTTATTATTTTCATTAGGGTTATTCAGGAGTTTAGTGTGAGAATGTGTATGTTTAGGATTGTGAACATCTGGGTGTTTCTGCTTGCGAGGGTATGAAAGTATTTTTGGATTCTTTTATAACCCGTCGCGGCCGTAAATTGCCAAAGATAATTGCGGGGTAGTTTTGATCGACTTGCATTGCCGATTTTACTGTTGGGCGCACTTAAGTGCGATTATTTGAATCCCCTCAACTTGTGGCGATTCCTCGTTCTCAAGCACACGATCCATCCAGGTGTTCAATCGCTGTGTTCCATAACCACAAAGTAATGTGTCCTTGTGTTTTCCCTGTCCCTGTGTTGTAGTCAATTCTGGAACTCTTTCGTACCTCGGTAAGTTTCCATCCTTTGGACGAACATTTACTAAAAGAGAGAAAAAAATGGCAAAAAAGTATTATCGTTCAAATGAAATAAGCTCTATTGCCCGAATCACAGATTTTATTTTATTTTTTTACTCCGCTCGTTATCATATGTGTATTTGTGTAGCTTTACTTTTTCGTTCGAATTTCGTTTTCGAATTTCTTTAGCCCCGTTCCCGGATTTCGAAGTTTAGAAACCGCAGATTGGCCATTGGAACCGCTTGAATTCATCTTAAAATGATGTCTCCAAGTCCTCCGCCTAACGAGACTCCTATTTACCCCCCTGAATCAAAAAGAAAAATGCTACTGCTGAGAATATTTCTAAAAAAATTAAACTCACTCAATATAAACATATTCGGTTGATTATTTTGCTCGATAAATTTAAAAAATACTTACACCCCTGGATAAATGTATAAAAGTAGGGCTCCCTGCTGAAATTATTTGATAAAAACCTCTATAAATGAGAATGTGTTGGCTGAAGAGCAAACTCTCAAAATAAAATTATTGCTACAACTACTAACCGTAGAAATATTTACGAATTTCAACTGCCTTCAAGCTAACGGAGTATTTAACTAAAAAATAGTCGGGACCAATGGCTAAAAGTTCCAAAATTTGACCTTTTCGTCATGATATATTCAATTTGAATCTTAAAAAACGGTCCCAATCCCGACTTGCATATCATTTATGTGTGTGTGCCATTTTTCGTTTACGTTCCTACGCAATCTTTACGCCCAGTTTGTTTTCTTTTCAAAGTTTTTATTTATTTTCCATGCACTGTTCATTATTATTTTTCTTTCGTCCATTTGAGTTGTTATTCAGTGTCTCGTCATTGTGAATGTTTTATCACTTGTATGTTTATAGTTTTAGTTACCTATTGTTCGTGCTTTTTTAATACCTCTAAATCACATTTTTGACTATCGAAGCAAATAGGGCAAAAATTAAGAAACGAAAGAGATTTGAGAAATTTCCTCTAGCGGAACAATATTGACATTAAAAAAAAAGAAGAAAATTAAGAAAAGTTCGAGTTTCAACGTGAACGGCAGCCATCTTTGTCTTACCCTCCCTTATGTGTTTCCCCCACCACTTGTCTTTTGTCTTTGTCTATTGTCTGTTACCCTAACCCTCATCCTAAATGTGTTATACCTTTGATTTCTGAATTTTAATTTTCTTTATCGTTTTATTTTCAATCTGAGTCCACTAATTGATGAAAGGTACACACGGCCATGACAAATGAAGCAAATTTGAAGAAAATAAGTGTATTTTCAATTCTTGTTTTTATATTTTCGACTATTCGACCCCAAGAGTATTGTCTTAATATATTTCCCTTTCAGTTAGAATCTGAAATTTGACCAGATGACACTACATTTTTTTCGCAAGGTAAGTTATTAGAAGCTGTTTTCTCTGAAAGCGTTTCTATCTAATTAATTCCGACTTTTAGGTAATATTCTGCGATTGGAAGAATAAAAATAGATTATTTATCTTACTTCTTCGACGTCTGTTGGTCACTGATGAGGACATCAATTCGAAACATCTATGAAACATTGCCAGAGGTGATCTTAAATGATTTTGAGGCTATGCAAACCCAAAAAGGTGTAGAAAATAGGACGCTCATAAGATATGAAGGAAATAGTTTTCTATTGGATTATCGAAGGTTTCAATATTTCTATGGTTATCATCTTCATTTGCAATTTCCCCTTCCAGGATCATTCCATTTTGTTTGAATACACTCAATAGTTCTGGTGGCTGAAATAATTTTTGATAATTCTGATTTTACCTGAAGCAGTTAAAATCGGATCGAAATATTTGCCATTGTTATGCTGCAAATTACATTGTCTCTTCGAAAATTTATCGTATCAATTCTTCAAATATCAATGGTCTTTCAAGGTCGACCTTTATTGTACGATTGTCTCTATTCGAACCTGTTAGGTAACAGAGGACTTTAATGGAGAAGAGAAGTTTAACACTTCGACCGGGACATATGCCTTTTAGGCATGCTCAGTTCACATTTCCGTTGCTAGGCCCGCTCCCGCTGCCACAAGCCGTTTCTCCTCTTAAGACATTGTCAGTTGGCTATCAGAGGTGACGTAGGAAGAGTCGCAGACCCTCGGATCCCCTCCGTAAGGCGGTAAGTTACAGTTTTATCACAACATACCCTGCCTTTTTGGCATATGTCCCGCTGTGTGTACGAGGGATTCCCTGCTTTTTAGGAATGTGTCCCTCTAAGTGAAGTGCAAATTGCCTGCTTTTTAGGCATACATCCCCTTGAAGGGGGGTCAAATGCCGAAAAGGCATATGTCCCTCTAGGAGTGCGTTCGATTTTCATGCCCAAAAAGCAGATGTCCCTTTGAAAGATTTTGCTATCTCAAGAGTTACATTTAGTACTGTTATAATATTATAATAATTACATTCAGTACAATTGTTAGGATCCGTTGTGATCTACATTTAGGTTTACCTATTTTTTCCTTCCTTTTCACAGAAAATGTACAAGAAAAAAATTCAACTTTATCCGAGAGGACAAGAAAAATAATGACCCTTGTTGCTTCCTCAATTCAGTGTGACTCCGACGTTGATTCACACGACTCCTACATTGACTCAGAGGACTCCTACGTTCCTGATGCGTTTTACTTGAAAATCTACTTATAAAATAAAATTGGCTTGCTTCTTTTTCATTCATCTACTTATTCTTTTAATTCACATGCCTAATGGGCATATGTCCCTCTAAGAGTACGTAGTAAAATAACGAGGAGAATGCCTAAAAGGCATACATCCCTTGGAGTGTAGATTTGTGTATGCTTAAAAGGCAGGTGTCCCTCAGAACGAGAATTGAAATCATGTCCCGGCCGAAGTGTTAATATAGTCTGAACTACGAGTCAGGCAATCAGAAACTCCGGTTGAACCTGCTACGGACACAGTCGATCCAACAGGGAAATTAAACTCGCGTCTCGAGATAATGCGATGTCATCTTAACTGATTCGGGCCAAAACTTGAAAATCGTCACCGTAGAGCGGTTTCCATCGGCACAATATCACTTTCGTCTCACGTGACATTTCAAGTTCTAGAGTTGCACGGTATGGACTCTAATTCACTTGGCTTGAAAATCCGCCTGTTGAGCTCGTATTTCTGCAGGTCGCATACTTTAAGTATATTCTATCTTGAATACATTATTCTTCATAAATAATAGTGAAGGTGAAAAAGAAAACGGGAAAAAAACTGAAACCGGTATCGAATCAGGAGCGAAAAAATCGTTTTGGAATTCTTCGCTTGGTTGTCGTCGCATTTATTGTCGTAGAGGGGTTGTGAGGGGGAGAAAAACTAGGCGACTTATTCTCCAGGTTTTTAATGGCTGGCCGAGCACTGTGGCTGGACCTCATGGTTCCACGTCGCCCTGAAGATGCCCGAATGGGCGAAAGTGCTCGGCCAGCCATTAAAAACCTGGAGAATAAGTCGTCTAGTTTTTCTCCCCCTCACAACCCCTCTACGTTTTTGGAATTGATCCACTCAGTAATTGACTAAGGAAAGAAGTAAAAGTAACGTTCTCCATTTGAGAAATGCTAGGCCAAGTCCGCATTCTCGCGAAACACAAGGACGAAAACCGTTGGTCGGCGAGGTTGATAAATGAAGCGCTAACGCATGAAGACGTAAGGAGCTTCGGCCGAGTCCTTAGCAGCCCTGTCGGCTATATAACGTCACGGAGGACGGACGAGGACGAAGAAGAGGTCCAAGAGACCGAGTTAATGTGCCAACTTAATCAAGAGTTAAAGGGAAACTGCGCAAGGAGCTGAAGATGTAGTGGGAGAAGGCCAGCGAAACTTACCCTTGGCTAAATCTAGGTTAATGGATACGGAGTTTTGCGATGGTGGTCGTTGAAAGTGTTCCGAGGAGGATTTCTTACTAAATTTCCCGTCATTTAGTGCATAAAAATGCAATCTACAGCCGATTCATCCTATTCCCTAGGTACTTGAGTTTCCTCTTTCTTCTCGTTTTCAGTTGAACCGGAGTTACAGCTGATTTAACAACTGTTCTAACAGTAACGAGAGCGCGTTTCATTCGAGCTATTCGGGAGCTCAATTTGCAATCAGCTCTATAGTTCGGTTGGGCGAACTTGGGGGAAAAGTTACTAATGCTAATCTCATCTATTGCGTCCGTAGAGTTACGGACGAGAGATAACTCGGGAGATACTGTCATTGCTGAGAAACCAGTATCTGACCAGGATACTTAGTTAACAGGTTGCCTAGCAAATTTTGCGAGTGAGGTAGGTATTTTTTTTTCAGGCGATATGAACGGTTTTTATTATTGAATAGGAGGGAGATATGGAAAATGCACGGATGTACGGAGTTTGCTCCAATAATAATTCAAATATATTAATTTTTCCGTCCTGTAAGAATAAAAATAAAAAATATGAAAAAATTAACATGAAAATATGATAACAAAAATTCAATATCATAATATGAGAAAAATCTAAATTGAGAAAAAACTCACTACGCGAAGTATGGTAAATGAGCAAACGATAAAAACCAAGTATTACTTGCCATGAAGAATATTTCAACACCCGAACCATCCAAAATTATTGTTTTATATGACTTGTCAAAATAGAAAATCAGAATTGAACGCCTGCATTTTAAGAATATTGCACCATGACAGAAAATCTCAGCGCAAGCGAGTTAGTGAAAAAAAAATATAAATACCTATGTATAGCGTTATCCAAAATCCATAACCTTCTAATTTTGCATATTATCTATGAGCATTTTTGTTGACAATTTGATTGATTCTTCGTGTAGATACGTAGGCTTTTGCCTCAGTAAATGCAGACAAAAAAATAATAATTGCTTCAGAAAAAAATATCAGTTGCGATAGCCAACTTTCCGTCGATCCATTATTCAAGTAGCCTCAAAACTCGTTCTGGAATACTCTAGCAATGTTCGGTTTCTATTTTACTTTTTCAATATACAGGTTATTCTGCGTTTTACGGAAGAAACCATTTCAAAGACACGAATCGCTAAATCAACAGACGTCGAAATAATACTTTTTCCTATAGAAATTATACCCTTAATGATCAGATGTCTGAAAAATGTCAACGATGATTTATTTTACGTCTGCCAATTTTATTTCACTTAATTGCTTCATTTGTCATTATTGTGACCTTATCAAGAGTTTTATTATTTAAATTTATTTCTTTATTTTTATTTGATTGTTTTTCGTTTTTTAATGATTGACAACTTCTTCTCTAATCGCTCTTTGAGAACTTTCGGATATTCGGTTACCCCATAAGAAAATGGTCATTGGTTTAGGCGACACATGTAGTAAGTAAACGCGTATTTGTTTCTTTACTGGAGTAATGTGCTGCAGTCTAGTGACGAATGAACTCGAGCGATATTCGATGCTGTTGAGAATATCAATAGCGACATATCGGTTAAGGCTCGAGTCCGTACAATTAGCCTGAGTTCTAAAAGAAGCCAACTTGTTCGAAGGACTCTAACAAAATCGTGTTCTACTATTTTAACATTATTTACTACCTATATTTTATTCACGTTTGCAATTGTGTTATTGAACTGACCCATACCTACGCTTATGTCGTTGAATGCGTTCTAGTGTTTCTTTTACGGTTCATTAAAGATTCATTTGTAGTATTTATTCAACTTAAAAGTTGAATAATTTTTTTGTTACCCGTTATTTATCATTTATTTTTCCGTTCAAGTTTGAAGCACTGCACTATTGCATGCTTTGTAAGACATGCGAAACTCCGTGAAGGATTTATATCCCGAATTATCTCACTTTTGCTAATTATTGCTGAGTCGATCATCTTCACAAAAATAATAAATAAATAATTATAATAAGAGCGAACGTCGACGACAATATAATTGAAATCGAAGTGTAAAACTATCTTGGCTGTTGAAAAATTCTTGGATACAGTAAAAAACAAATTTTCCGGTTCAAAACATCGATCCTGTCAATTGTATTAAAATTACCGAAATATTATGTACCACTCAATTTATTCACACTAAAAACCATTGCTTTGTTTGAATTCAAAAGCAAGCGATGAAAAATTATTCCAACATATTAAGGGCCGAATGGTAATATTAATTTTATTCCAGTTTTCACGAGAGCACCATGCTCTTAAAATGAATGAAGATGATTAAGGCCACTTCGTCAAGTGAAGCGTTAACGAATTATCACGAGAGGCATTATTTCAGACTTTAGATGCCTATAATTGCTGCAGCACATACTAGTTGAATAATGGGATTTATATTCGCCCAGCTTCCATTTAGGTAGAAACAGTGAAAAGGGCTGGAGAACGAAAAACATTTCCAACATGCCTGATTTCCAACTCAATTTTCAGTAGAGGCTCTCTTTAAAATAGCCAACTTGGAGAGGCTTTTCAGGCTTTTCCAAAAATATCTGCACGCTGAAACGAATGAAGATGATCGACGTAGTACTCGTGAGACCAAAATAGCAATATTGAAAGAGCATGGCGAATTTTACAACAAGTTGATCTTCATTTTCGGTAGCCTGTAAATAATTTTGCGATCATGTAAATTGTGTAATTTGATTTTCCTCTTCGGAAATAACATTGTCTCCGATAAGATTGCCTATTAAGCCAATAGATGTGAAACTGCATTTTGAAAGGATTTGAACAGCTTAAGTTTTTATTCTAAGAATGACACATCAATAGTCACATTGATCATTTTGCACTCGGCCGTTCGAATTTCTTACTTTCTCTAACTATTTTTTTTAACGAATATGCTCAATTTTTTATAAATAGTTATATTTTCACCTTCATATCCAATACTTTAATGATGTAAATTTATAATTACATTGCTACAAGACTACTACTCTTCTCAAAACGCATCATAATTTTCTTAAAATTTTTTTTTGTTCAAGTTCCAGTGTAAATAGACTCATATTTTCGGCTAAAAATAAAATTTATCAATTTTAAACCTTTTTTTTCTTTATCAATGAAGCTGACAAATCTCAACTTCATATCCAGCGCTGACAATTGAGAACTTCTTAAAAAAAGAAGAAATAGTTGAAAATAATAAATTTTATTTTTAGCCGAGAATGACAGTCTATTACATTAGCACCAAAAAAAGGTTTTCCATGTTTTATCCTGAGTGAAAAAAATAAGGAATTAAATTTTCTTTTAACCAAGATGGTGATTCAAATTCAACGCCAATAGAAAAAATGACCGCAAGGCTTCACGACTCAGTAACGTAATCTGCAGTGTAATAACTACTACGAATTTCTCCTCTTTCGATTTTATTTTCGGATATAGTTATTTCTCTCATCGTTTTCAGAATTAATGAATCGGACTCTGTTTTCTTTGATTTATTTTATTTTGGTGTTCCGCGCCAAGAATAAGTTTCTTATTGTTCTTGTTTTGTGCTCATTTAATTTTTGAATTTTGTCAGGCGAGTGTCTGTGATGCGCGGTCAAGTGCTGAGCCCGCAGGGCCTTGGAATTATCGGAATCCGAGTCTCCGTCGACCGCGATTCCCGGTTCGGTTTCACCTTGACCAGAGCCGGAGGATGGTAAGAAATTGGACACAAATTTTGAAGGAATTTCGGGTTGAGCTTTCAGTTTTAAATTATTTTTGTACTTGGCATCAAAAGTGAGTGACAGGAAGTGGAAAATTCTTCCAAGTTCAAAACAATTCGATTTCCTGAAGCTGATGATGAGCATTGATAACGATCAGGAATGCTGCTTTAGAAAACTTCGTTCGATGGCCAGTTGTACAAAGTTACCTACACCATTCAGTTGCCACGGAGCTAGATATTAGCACATTATTTTTTAATTATTTTCACATTATATTATTTAGCTCATTTCGTAGTAGAATCACTGACCAAAAGTCCCACGTTCCTTGGAATTAACAAAAATAGCAGATGTTTCGAATCGTTGGATACGTCTAGTTAAAATTAACATTCTATAGCCGTATTTAAGGGTTGCATTCTCAGAATGGAAAGTTTGCTAATGTCCATCGTTCTTCCCTGATTAAATAAATTTGCAACAGGTTTGACGTACTCGTCAACGGCGGTGGAGCGGTGACCCTGCAATTTCAAAGAAGCCCGTTTCGCCCGATGACCAAAACCGTTTTTGTACCATGGAATCAAATTGTGGTCCTCGGACCGATTACAATGCAACTTTCCGAAGATTCAGACATGTTCCCAGGCCATACATCACCTGCTGCTCTTACTCTAGGTCAGTTATTATCAATAGGCGTATTGTTTCGATCTCTCATGTACTGTTAGGCAAGATTGAAGTTTCTATATTTTTCCATTCATGAAAAGTTGAATAACGTTCAACCGTATCGTCGAATATTTTCCAGGCCTTGGAAGCCCACAGCATAGTGCTCCATGCATGGATCACGACAATACATTACTTATGCCTGTCATTCTCTCAACTTGGATGCCAGAAAAAGTTGGAGGAAAAGCGGGCAAAAGTTTGGTATTCGCAGAGACTCAAGTGAGTAGAGAAGCGTCCAATAAAATAATTTAATGGTGAACCAAAGACAGAGTGGAATTTCGAATTAGCAGATTTCTCAACGCTGCATATCATCAAGTGTCTTATTACTAATTTCTTCAATTTTAGATGCTCCAAGAGAGTATAAGGATACCTGGCTCGAAACTTCACCTCATGTACAGGACGAGTCTGTCTCCAGGTTACTTAAGCAAGGTCGTTATGCGTTTAACTCGAGCTGTCATACCTAAATCCCTAGTCAAAGTCCACGTACGAGTGGAAATCGAAGGCTCCGTCCATACCAAGGTATATGAAGCTGATCCCAATCTGACGCATACGTTCGCCTGGAACAAGAGGAACGTTTACAAGCAGAAAGTATACGGTGTTGCTCAGGCGAAGATTTCTGTCGGCTATGAACACTCGACATGCCCAAATATTGTCTGGGAGACGCAAACGGCTATCTTGCAAGGGTTTGACGTGGACATATCCGACGTTGGAGGATGGAGCCTGGATATTCATCATCATTACAATTTTCATGAAGGTAAACTGGACGCGATATAGTCATTTTTACAAAAATGAATTATAATATTTTCAGTGATGTTGCTAAGTTCTGAAAATTGCTTTTGTGAGAAGACTCTAACGAATAAATTTTGCATTTTTCAGGTATACTGCAGAAGGGAGATGGTTCTACAGTCCATCTCAAACAATTAGCAAGAAGTGTGAAAGTTGTGATGGGGACTGGCCTTCAGAGACCTCTGATCTGCAAGGACTGTGATGGTGTCGCAAGGGACGCCCGACTTTTAACACCAGTTGCTCTAACTTCTGGACCTGACGGCTCTCTGTACATTGGCGATTTCAATCTCGTTCGTCGTCTCACACCAGATGGAACCGTGTTCACCGTTCTTCAACTGAGGTAAAGCTTCCAATGCAGAGATTTTCCTCAGATATAATTTGAAATTTTGAATTTCAACTGCTAAAACGCCTGTCTTTTTTCCAGTACAACACAAGTTTCATACCAGTATTACCTAGTCCTATCACCAGCGGATGGCCGCCTCTATGTTTCTGACCCAGAAAGGCATCAGATTCTCAAGGTAATCTCGCTCGAGTCAGTTGCGGAGCCGTCGATCAACTGGGAGGTGAGCCTTATAAAATAAGCTTATATTGTAAATAAATTGGTGTTCGTCAGAAAACAAGAATAATTCACTAAATAACTGTTATAGGTGGCAGTCGGTTCAGGAGATCGATGTATCCCAGGTGATGAAACTAGCTGTGGTGACGAAGGGCCTGCCATCAGGGCTAAATTGGCACATCCAAAAGGTCTAGCTATTGCAGCAGATAAGACCATGTACATTGCAGATGGCACCAATATCCGTTCAGTGGATCCAAATGGCATTATACACACGCTCATAGGGCACCACAAACATCATAACATTTGGCAACCCATCCCATGTAAAGGAGCCATTCCAGCGTCACAGGTATATAGACCAAGACCTTAATTCAAACAATTCAGGGGCCAGACTTTTCAAACCCTTTTTTGCATTAAGAGTACAGTTTTAAGTTTCAATCTATGTACATTTTTCCAGGCTCAGCTTCAATGGCCAACAGGTTTAGCTTTGAGTGCTCTCGATGGCTCGCTTCATTTTATCGATGACCGTCTCGTGCTCAAACTGACATCTGACCTGAAGGTTAGACTAGTTGCTGGAACGCCTCTACATTGCCACTCTGGTAACGACCAAAACAAGGAAGAGGGCAAGCAGGTTAGTATATTTACATTTTATTTAAAGGATAGGAAATGTAAGTTTCTAGGCGATTGAAATGCAATGCTTTGATGTTATCAATCGATAACTTAGAAATTTGTGATCCTAGGATCAAGAGGAAGGAACTTCAGCCACACAAACTGCTCTAGGGCCAGTTTTAGCACTGGCGTTCAGCCCAGATGGTCTTCTTTACATAGCCGACATTGATTCTCAAAAAGTGAATGCTATCAGAGTTGTTGATCCATCTGGAAAAATGGCTTACTTCGCTGGAAGGGTAGTTCAAAATAATGATAAAAGGTAAGACGCAGACATGCTGCCTTTTTGAGAGAAAACTCATCATCTTCTGTTCAAGCCAATTAATTTCAATCATATTTCATCGCTTTTCAGGTTATGTGACTGTCCAGCAAACACTACAACACCCTGTCCTTGTGTAAGTGAGACCAGTATTTCCAAAGAAACTCTACTTTCTACGACAGCTCGATTCACTTCAATATCAGCGATTGCTGTGAGTCCGGACGGGATCGTAAATGTAGCTGATCAAGGTATTGTGAATCCTCTCCCCATCTTCGCCAGAATTAATTAGATGCTTGATGTTTTCCATTTAATCAATCAACAAATTTGCTTTTTCAATTCAAGGGAATCTGCACATACTGGCTTTGGAGCATTACCTGCCCACGCAGGATGAAAATGGTGAATTTCGCATTCCTTATCCGGCCACCGAGGAGATATATGTATTTAACCGGTACGGACAACACATATCAACGCGGGACATCACCAGTGGACGAGCCAAGTATACATTCCTGTATAGCAAAAACACCAGTTTTGGGAAACTGTCTACAGTCACTGACAGTTCGGGCAATAAAATTTTATTCCTCCGCGATTATAGCAACGTCGTGAGTTTCATTCAATACAAAAATATTAAAAGCCTTTCCAATTTCTACATTCTTCTTCTTCTTCAATTCCTAAATTGAGTAGAAAAATACTATTTGCAGCCATACTGTTGTTTTTATTAAAGCCTGAGAACACTGTATTGCAGGTGAGCGCCATTGAAAACACGCAAGATCACAAATCTGAGCTGAACATCTCAGGAGTTGGATTTCTGACAAAATTCGTCGAGAAAGGTCGTTCTGAAATTGTGCTCGACTATGACCCAACAACTGGGCTTCTGACAAGCAGGGCTGACTCATCTGCAGCGGTAAGTTGACTCTTACACCATGACGATTATTGATGATTGTTATCATGGTATAATGATCTGCTGCTGCTTGTTTATAAGTAGTAGGATTGAGCGCTGAATTATTTTTTCAGGGAGGTGCTACTTACTTATACAACTACGATGCCCTTGGGAGGATTACAAGTTGCGTCCTGCCAACTGGTGAAGCTGTGTCATTAATGTCCCAGCTCAGCGAACAAGATGAGCTTGATGTCTACGCTACACTTCCTGTTTATCCAAACAACCTTGGAGTTCATAAAATGGGCATCAGTATGCATGACAATATGATCACAGTCCGAGATGGTAAGCTTGCATATAATAAAATCTATGACAACAATTGGGAACAATACTTTTAGCGATGCATTTACAATATTTGGCAGTATCTGTTATCAATTTGAAAACCCCGAGAGTCCAATGAATCATACTGGCAGCTGCCTTCCTTCCAAGCATACAGTAACACTTGTCAGTTCCAGCTGCCCTGAATCCGAATCATTAACAGTAAGTAATTTTTTCTATTGAAGGGATGTCCGCTGTAACTGAGGCTGGAATGCTGCGAAATCGAACTGTAGTGGTGAGCGGCAGTTCTCAAGGTAGAGTAGAACTTCGTCCAGGTGCACGGCATCCACTTCTAGAACTTGCCATGCCTGTACAAGCTGAGATGTGGCCAATGTGGAGCAAACAATCATCAACCAAACATGGCATTACAAATCGCATGGCCACGACGTTTACTCTGATAGGTAGAGCTATATTTTAACTTGATGCAATAACCTTCACTTGCTTTAATCTGTAAAATTCATGGCTCTCATGTTGAGTAATGTATGGCACTTGTGTCTAATCCAAACTATGCTGACATAGGAGACGCAGCTGCAAATCAGCACACGGTTCATTGCCATCTCTGGGTCAATGGTTCAAAAATATTGGGCATTGAATACGACCAGGGTCGTGCTCGGAGGACGATCTATGATCACGATCAGGCGTCCATTCTCACTGTAACATACAACAGCCATGGCTTGCCTACATCTTGGAAACCGGCCAACTCAAAAATTGTCAATATCACTTACGACAGGTAACATTCCCAAGTTACACCAACTTTTTCCTATTTCCTCCAGTATGAAAGAAAATGGAAGGTAAAAAAAATCGCTTGCTTACCAATCGTTTTTCATTCTTTCAAGGTTCAATCGAGTTGAGAGTTGGAAATGGGGAGTCCAGTCAGAGAGCTACACTTACGACAGGCATGGGCTTCTGTCCGAAGTGAAGACGAAACTTGATGGAACTGTCCGCTATACATATAATGAGCTCAATTTGGTAAGTAGACAAAGTGAGGTGCCTATATAAAATTTTGAATATACTTGAAATTCAACGGGTAAGAAAATAAAATCAAATTCAGCAACGTTGAGCAGTAGTGACATAATTTGAAGTTAAACTGTCAATTATACGCGAGTTTTGGTGATAAAATAATGATAATTCATCTACATTTTATTCACTCTCAGCTTGGAACAAATAATGTCACCTCACTACTCCATTACCTCGTTAATCAGGATATTTTGTAAGAGAGTATTTTTTTATTGATCGCTAACAAACCATGAGAGAAAAACGCCCCTGCTGTAAGCTTATACCTACTTCTACATCTATCCCTGAATAAAACGGTGCATTATTCCTTTTCAGGTAACACAAATCATGTTAGGAAGTGGAAGGAAGGTTGTGCTCAATTACGATAACCATGCAGGTCTCAAGGAAGTTGTTTTGGCCTCAGAAGAAAAACATTCCATTGCCTGTCAACCATCCTTGGGATTCATCCGGTTCACATACACGCCTCCAGGTATAGTTTGTTGTTTTTATGAAAACATCATCCCAAGAAAAGCTCTCGGCGGCTCTGATCACACAAGTCGCTAAAGTGTTTGACTAGGTTATGAACGAGGATGATGTTAAGCAATATAAATCTTCAATATAGAGTACCTAGTATTTTAGCTGTTGAAATCACTTCTAAGCTTCAAATGTCTATGTCTTTTCCCTTTGACCATCAGCCGTTCGGTGATAATTTTTCAATACTGTTTCAAATTTCATTTCAATAACTCATTAACTAACAATAACTCACTACCGAACCCAAGCCTGCCAGAAAACGAGCAAATAGTAGCTTCATGACTCAATTATGGAAATTCTGGTGAGTTCAGAGATATTGTGTGATTCGCAGGTTCGAATAAATCATATCTCCTGCACTATACACACGCTGGGAAGTTACTGCAAGTAGTATACCCTGGAGATGGAGCTCGCATCATATACAGATATCATCCATCCGGCCAACTTGCTGAGGTATATTATTTTCCATTTTATTATTATCCTAATTTGCTCATCACTGGAGACAGTACTAGGCTCAAACACTCATGAAACTTCAAACTTTTTTGCTGCGTGCATAATATAATTTTCATCCTAACTGATTTTTACACCAGCCGTTCACAAGGAACTAAGCATTTGTTTATGTATTCTGTTTGACATCAAAGGTGGTGAGTGGTGATGGGATCTCACAGCTCAAACATTGGGCAGATTCTGGCCTTCCAAGCAGGGTCACTCATTTTGAAAAAGACTTTGAATATCGATGGGATTACCAATATTCTGGAGGGCTTTTGACCGAAGAAAGGTAAATCTATCTGTCAATTTTTTTAACGACATTGAAATTCAAGATATATTTTATTTATACATTGAATGAAAATCTTAACGCAGGTTGGACTTCGGGCCGAAGACTGGTTTAAGCAATTCCAAGTTCATGTACCAGTACGATGATAACTTCCGACTTATTGGACTGCAGGGCCGAATCGGGGGGCAATCCTTGCCAGACCACGTTGTTCAATACAATCCAAAAACTGGAGCCAAGAGCCTTCTGGGCCAATTCACTGTCACGTGGCCTGCTCCAAATGAAACATCACTATCCGATTCAACAGCGGTATTCAGCCGCATCTCAAATAAGCAGTTTCAAGTTACTCAAGTAGCTGTCACGATTCATAGGATGGAAGTTTTTCGTATGGAGTACACTTATGATTCAAGAAAGTAAGTCTACCAGGAGGAGGACATTCTTAAGAGGGCATGTGAAAGAGTGACTATCAGAAAACGATAGGCTTCACTCTAGGTATATATCGCAACTTTTAGCAAACAGAACCTAGTCAACTTCACTCCTCTACCATCGATATTTTTTTCTTCATTTCTAGTCGTATCAGCCAAACTCGAACGTACACAAGAAACGTTGGCGTCAACACGTATACGAACGTCAAGAACCTCACGTGGGATTCCGACGGCCAATTGATTGGAGTTGAAGCTCAGGAGCCATGGGGCTTCAAGTACGATGAGAACGGCAATCTCCTATCGTTGATATACAGAGGAAATACAATCCCGATGGAATACAATAAGATGGATAGGATCGTGAAATTTGGCGAAGGTCAATACAAATACGACAACCGTGGCCTTGTTGTGCAGAATGCTAGGGAAGAAAAATTCCACTACAATGCCAAGGGTTTACTCGTAAGTAGCAGTCAGCAACGCATATAATGACAAGAAATGAAATATTCAGGTAATAACTAAATGTATAACTTTAATTGCAGACACGGGCGACTAAGAAGGGTCGGTTCGACGTCAAATATTTCTACGACCATTTGGATCGGCTGACAACAAGGAAGGACAATTATGGCAATGTTACTCAGTTTTTCTACACCAATCATAAACGACCTGACGAGGTGTGTACTGTTCATTTTTCAAATTTACAGAGAAATGTTCAGCAAAATGTAGCACTACTTATTTGTCGTCTCCTTTCATCTCATCCAATTTTCATTTTACAATTGATTTCCCTTTTAGGTGACACATATATACAGTCCAAGGGATGGAAAACTCATGTCGCTGACGTACGATGATAGGGGCCATCTGATATATGCCCAAGTTTACCGCCACAAATATTACGTTGCCACTGACCAATGTGGCACGCCAGTAATGATCTTCAATCAATATGGAGAAGGGATACGTGAAATTATGAGATCGCCTTACGGACATATTGTTTACGATTCAAATCCATATTTATATTTGCCGGTGGACTTCTGCGGTGGACTTCTGGATATGGTGAGTTCTTGTTGGTTATTCTAGAAATGTGATCGTTTGAATGGAATCGTTCAAAGAAAATTGTTCTGTGAGGAAATAGAAAGACAAATCCAAGCTGTTAGGGCAGCTTTGATTTGATATTGAGCAAGTTACGTTGAACATTTTTTCTCATTGGCTTCCAATTTTTATTCAGGTGACGTCGTTAGTTCATATGCCAGGAGGAAAGGTGTACGATCCTCTGATAGGCCAATGGATGTCACCAATGTGGCAGGAGGTTGTTCAGAAAATGTCTAACCCTGTGAAGCTCCATCTGTATCGGTTCAATGGCAATGACCCAATCAACGTTCATCAAAAGCCTTATAAATTGGGTGGTAAGTAGGCCATCAATAAACCTGGTTTTACAGGTTGAGATTCCTCTTAGTTCCGAAGGTTCAAAAATGCGGCTGTTGGTTAACAGATATCAACGTTTCAGTAGCAATTTTTGATATTCAACAACAAAAGCCCTCAAGGTCATAGTGGCATTATTTATAGTTTCTAGTTAACATTATCTAACAGTTTTGTTCAAGACCAATCCACAAGTTTATTTTATAAACGTTATTTCTTAATTATTTTCTCCTAGATGAGAAAGACTGGCTATCACGTCTTGGCTACGACCTCAAAAGTTTGGCGCCACAGCTGAATGACGACTTTGTCAAAGTCCCCGGCCTTCACGACTCTCAGTTCAATGCGCCTTTCACGGTTGCGTCAGGCTTTTTATCGCACCTATCGGAAAAGTTTATGCGCTTGTCGACATTGGCGCAGTCACAATTACGATTCGATCCGATAAATGCTGCTGCAGAGGAAGACCCAATAATAGAGGACTTTTCACCAATGAGATCGGCGTTTGAATTCTCTAAACCACCAAAAGGTGGAGTTCGAGTTAAGCCAGGGGCCGCAGGTGAACCGCCCTTCGGCCATGGGATTCTTGTATCACGAACTCACGAAGGACGTGCAATCATACACAGTGTTCCAACGGCTAATTCTATCTACAGGTGAGCAAATGACTTCAAGAACGACAAATGAGTAAATTTAAAAATATATTTAGCCCTTTCATCGGAGTTTCGTTACATTATCATTCTTATTTCAAGGGATGTGCTCACATCTGTGTTCAATAACACGTACATGCTTCCATTCACAATGGTCCTCCACGGCTCTCTGCAAGACGCATTTTTCTTCGTCAAGGAGGATGCATGGAGAGCATCAGAGGATCGAGGTCAACTGAAACGGTTTGGTACCCAGTTCAATACTACTTTCCACGAAAAGGAAGGCGAAACTGGTTCCGGGAAGGTAAAACTTTTATTGAACGCTGATAAATGTTCCCTTTTTGCTAACTGATCAGAGCCTGACAAAATTATGTATAATTTGTAATTTATACAGCAAAAATGTAAAACTAATTTGGCCTTCTACAGGTTCTCGACGTGCGAATACATCGTCCGAACGCTATTATCAATCTTCGCTACGGGACAACCGTTGAGCGTGAGAAGGAGCGCCTACTTCACCACGCCAAGACAGCTTGCATGAAGAAACTATGGCACCGGGAGCGAGAAGCCGTTCGCAACGGTCTACCATCGTCCAAAGAATGGTCTCAGCAGGTGAGGAGTGTTACCAACATTGTACATACGTATGAGTCATTGAGGCTTAAAAAAGAGAGAAAAATAAAATAAAGAGAAAACTCACAGTAATTCATAAATTAGCGGAGTAAATAATTCATTCCAACAGCTGATGGTTTTCTAAACTTTACCCTAATCAAGCCAACGTGAACCACCTTCATCTGCATCAATAAAGCGCAGCTTATTATCTTAATTTTTTAAATTGACCGCAGGAAGAGCAAGAGCTTGTGAAGCAAGGCTACGTTGCCGGCTTCGATGGAGAGTACATTCGTGACGTAAAGCTGTACCCGGAGTTGGCCGAGGACCCGTTCAACTTGCGGTTCGTCAAGAAGAACCGATAGTTCATTGTTCCGGCAACGCAACAGTCGAAAAAAATCAAGATGTAAATTTTTGAGGGGTCGATTTGAAAATATTCGATACTGGCAATCTCATATCGAATCATTTCAAGACCAAAAGAACTCAACGTCTAACGTTCGATAAAATTATGTAAGATCCCTATGAAATTAAACAAGACTTGAAAAGGTTTGCTTTAAGGAAACATTGTGAAAACGATAATTGTGTACATATAATGAAAAAGGTTGATAATAAACTCTTTATGAAGAGGAAAAGCGAACCATTCGTAGGAGTAGGTGTGATGACAGTACGGTAGTTATTTTTTAAGAAAAACAAAAAGAACAAAACAAATCACCCGACAGTGTTCGAGTAAAAGGTTATTAGAACAAAAGCTCACACCTCTAGCTCTGCTCCCCTTAGTGATTTTCAAGCTTGCTTGAACATTATCCTCATTTTTCCACCAGCAAAATAGATCTCGTATTTATAGAACACACGAGGCCAGAATCGACATGTTTCAACATTTTCCGCCCAATCGGATCAAAATGGCGTCCTTTATTTTATTCGGGAGCGGAGCTGAATTAGTCGAGGGCTTCCGTGTGACGTGAGTGCTACGTTCAGAACTAAGTCCATGAAGGAATGATAGTTTTATAATTAGTTCATGTTTGCAGAGCGATTTTTGTGCTGTATTAGCACCAGGATCAGTCTTGCTGACATCAGAATGGCTAAAAGACTCTGCACTGTATCGAATATGAATTTTTAATACTAAACCCTGACGGACTTAGCCTGAGCGCTGCTAAAATGCTGAACATGGCCTCATCAGCAAGGAAAAGAAAACTTTGTAACGGAGCCCTGTGCGAAGATAAAAATTGTACTAATGACTTTTTAGAGCTTATGTACATAATATATATTTATAATGAAAAAAAGAGACTACTATTATTAAGATTTATTACTATAGTGATCCGAGACACTGGGTGTTCGTGAGATATTGTACGTCCTTTTCCGTTCCTTCACGATGGAACCCGATTTTGATACTCAATTTTTCTTTAGTTTTTTGGAAAAGGGAAAAATTTTTGGCTGTAGTCCGTCGTGCACTTGACCCATGATCAGTGGCCTAGATGCGATTTGGAACTGATATGCGTAAATTATGTAAATCTGTTTCTGAGTAATCCTATTGGAGGCAATATCCTGTGAACAGAGAGGTTTTTAAATGATCTCAGCTTTGACGGCCAAACCATCGCAATGGAAGAACTGGGAAACGTTTTTTGGTGCTATTACTATGAAACGATAAATTGTGAACATTTTTTGTTTGAAAATAGACCGCAAAAATCTTTTTCATGCAGCTGTATCTAGGAAAACTCGAAAATTTCAAACGACGCTTCTTCATCCAAAGCTGTGTACATTAACATTTTATAACTGTTTGGTTAATAGGAAACCTAATAGAAATACACTCGATACACAAATAAATTCAGATGCAAGAATTCACGAGAAATTTTTTAACGATTCAAAATATGAAATTTTTAACGATTTAACATGGAACTCACCGATTAAAATGAAATGACATTGTCAGCTTGTTGCCATTTTCGCCATCACGTTCGGGAAGTAGCGCCTTCAAGTCGATGTACATGTAGTGTTCTTCACGTTCGCGCTGTGACTGACAGTGTTGCCCCATTTTCCTCAATGGCGTTGACTCCACAATCAGAATTATTCAGAATCGATTTCGCTTTTCCTGAAATTAGTTTTCTCAAAAAAATCTTTCACTTCCCATTGCAAGTACAAGGTCATCTTCCTATGTTTTTTATTTATTAATATTTTACAATAGAAACCCTAAATAATCTAAACATTTAAATTCCAAATAAATTGTCTTCACCAATGAAGAAGCGTCGTTGTATCGTACTCTCAAAATTCTATTTTTTGTTGTTTTCTTTTTCTTTTTTTTTGGCGGTGTAAATTGAACGAGTGGCAAAATAATAGTCGTAGTATTCTCAAATTCCCATCAGTGTACGTCCACAACTGCACTTTAGTCAGCTGCAGCTCTCGCTGCGAATAGTCTCGTTTGTAGAGTAAATAAATCCATGCATTTCCTACAACAGTATTATTTTTAAAAAGGGAAAATTCCTCGATCTGCTCTGAACTGAAACTACCGATTGTCGTCGATTGCCCTAATTACTCCGCTAACGAAGACACTCATTGCCAAAAATGATTTTGTCGAAAAAACCATTCAAATGTCAAAACTTGGCACTGGGCCGAACGGCCCGTTAAATATTGCCATTTGTGTATTTCAAGAGTGAATGTGCGAGAATGAATGATTTTTAATAAAACTGCAAAAACGGAAATTTAAGAAGAAAAAAATCGAAAAAAGTATTGGGAATAGATGGGGAAAATTTATTTTCATTGAGAAAGACTGTTTCTGTAGTCGTTTAAGTTTGTTCGTACATGATAGCTGTAACTTTTAATTCTAAGTGTGATATTAAGCAGGAGATCCCCTAACACTGACTACACTTCCTGTAATGGAGAAAAAAAGTGTCGAGAAAAAATATATTCGAGTGTTATTTTCGTAAAAATGAATGGCATGTTTCTAATGAACGCCCAATGATTTCTATTTATTTAACGGAAGAGCCCTTGCATGTTTTAGAAGGGCGGGAAAACGTTTTATAAATATTATATAATATAATATATATATATGTTCGTTGTTATAAGTTGGACCATCTCGCAAGAAGAAAAATAATTCTCATTTTTTTTATTAAACAGAAAAAAAAGATGCGTTTATTATTGTATTTAAAAATTATTTGTATATAAATATTCGTGTTGAAGAGAATCAATGTAAAAATACACCGCTTTAAAGTTAGTGTAATAGAGAAGTTACCTACCCCTTAAGTATTATTATTTAATTGTGACTTCACATTCTTCATTCTTCTGTGAATGGAAATTGTTTTCATTTTTCCTCGATGTATTAACGTGAAATGAATATTCGAACTGTCATTTTTTCCCTTCTTTCGTAATTTATATTTTCTACGTTACCTATGTACAGAATTACGAGTATATTTTGTAAACGACTTTTGAGTGAGTGTATAAAATAGTCTTTTAAATGTACGAGGAAAACTGTAATAATTATTTGTTTACTGTACGGATTCAGAAACATCTTGAAAATAAAAATGAACGTGAACCGAGCTTAGTTCTTTGTTACCCATTTAGGTTGTCTTTGAGGCACAATTTTGTACAAATAATGGTACAATTGCCAAATGGTATAGTTCACGAGTGGAACAGTTTTTTTAACAAACTTTTTCTTGTACAAATTGTTTTTTGGTATAAATTTTTTTTTTACAAAAAAAATTATTTTTTTTGGTACAAAATTTTTAAAGACTTGTCTTCACAATTAATATCACAACATTGTTCAACGAGGACTGAGCAAATAGTACGTAATACTGAATAGGTAAATGCTCGACCCGATATAGGTCAATAGTTGACGATTCGACAGAATATCGAAAAGATTGGCTCGTAGAAATTCGTGCGGGAATCCCGAGACTAAGTTTCCTCGTTCTAACAAAGAATACGTCATTGGCCCGATAACACATCGGCGGCCGATTCCGATTTGCAAATATCCTTCTCTCTACAAGGAAGACCGGGTGTTTTGCCTTAGTCACATAACGAAGACTGTTTTTCACAGAGTCAGACGTAAAATAAATGTTATTTGAGTACCTAACATTTCTTGACGCACTAGACATAGATAACTGATGCTCCGTAATTTTCTACGTAATGTTTTACTTAGTTTCGAGGTAGCGAATTTAGCGATTTTTTGTATTTTCCACGCGGTATGATAAATAATATTATACCAAACACCAGTTAATTTCTGGTTTTAAATTCTGACTCTATTCGAGATTGCTTATGAGCCACAAACGTGCTGTAAAAAAACCATTATTATATTCGTCATTTTATTATTTGCAGTATTTCTAATTATTTTTATTTATTTATTATTTTATTTTTTATTTTTTGCAAGCTATCCGACATAGATCTGCTGGTAAAAAAAGGGGTCATTAAAATAGTTTAATGATCATTTTATATTTTGGTTTCTCGATTCATCCCTAGAGAACTCTAATGTCAAAATTCCGCAGCTGGCCGAGATAAACCGCGTTCGATAGGCGGTTCCCTCTTGTAGCCTCAAATGAAAAGCAACGGTCTACATTCGCGGAAGATGCTAGCCGAAGGTTGCTCCGATAAAGTGGGGAAAATTATTCGGAACCTGTCATCCTTTGGTCAGATTATTATGGTGGGGTCCTTGAATGTGGTGGGGTACAAAACATCCAAGAGCGAGAAACGAGCCGGAAAGATCTGCACATCGTATGTAGCTCAATGCTAACTTAGTTATCGCCCATGCGTGAAGTGTTAGGGAAAGTATATTTAGTAAATTTCTTTTAGAAAAAATGATGAACTTGTCGGTATTTTTATTGCTAGGCATCGCTCTTGTATTCCGCGAAGTCGCTTGTCAAATCGATGACACTACGAATTCAGACGATGACGATCCATGTATGTGCGTTGACGTGTGGAAATGCGAAAATGGTTACATCAGCGACCCGACCGTAACGGGCCGACCTCCCATGGTACACGCAGGCGAAGGGCTTATAAATCAAAGGTAAGTAAACTTGGAGATTATTTTTCATTCTAATATAATTGTTCGAGGTTTTTAGTACTGTTCCTTTTGAGGAGGATTCGAATTAATTAATTGAAAAAATGGGTGACAAATTATTTTTGTAAATAATTAATTCTATATTGTACTCTTTCATATTTATGGTGAAATTTCATTATTTATTTAATGATTCTGTCGACGCTTTGGCCAGTTCCAAAATTTCAAATTGAACCTGTCAAAACAGCAAGTGTGTACAAAACGTAAGAAATAAAAGCAAGAGCATTAAACTAGAATGCGTTCTGAATAAAAATAATCTAAATAATAATGAATAAGATTTAATAAATAAATAACCACTAAATTTACTTTTTGCCAATCTATTGGAAAGAAAAAGGTGCAATAACACGCTACAACTCAATCATAGATGAAAATATTTGTGTACAAGTGTCGAAATCTGTACATTACTCTGAGGTTAAAATTTTTGGTAAGCGATCTGATCTTCTCCTGAACACTTGGTGGAATTACGACGATTGAGCAAAAATAATTCAAATGAGAATGTACAGCGCTTTATAATGATTTTTCCTCTGTACATTTATGGCTTTATGAAACTTGCATTTTGTTAAACTTCGTTGAGAATATATGAAAAATCGGCAGAGGAACGATGTGTTAATCACTTTTGATTATAAGATTACTATGCTAGAAATGAACTCCAAGATGATAAAATAGACGCTCCGTAGTTCCGATATGATGAGGCCAGCGTTGGTAATAGTGCTCGGGCGGAAATTATTTGTGAGACGATTTTTGATCTCCCTGAACAACTGATTACTTTCAAATTAAATAACACACATTACGCTCTGCAGAATTAAGACGTGCGAGGGTATCCAAATCTGCTGCCCACTGAATCCAAGCGGTGGGGGCAACAACAATGGAAACAATGGCAACACTGGAAATGGCAACCCTGGAAACAATGGTAACACTGGAAATGGCAACCCTGGAAACAATGGAAATCCTGGAAATGGCGATAATGGTGGGATGTATAATCCGGATCCAAGAGGACCTAAATTGCCCTCCGCTGCTGGATTGCGTGGTTGCGGAGTCAAAAGGTTCCCTTTTGGAGGCAATCAGCAAAACCTTGAACAGAACGCGCTCAGAATTGCTGGTGGTCGAGCTGCTTCAGTAGGTACGCTATCTATATTACGTAATTGGAAGCACTGCCTTTGGCAGTCGCAAGCTTCGCCCCCAAACACGCTTTTTGTGGAGTGATTCGTCCTTCTATGGCATTTGTCTATTTTAGCATAGACAGCAGGCCATAGTTGATAATCATAAATATTGTATTATGAGTTTTTGACATTTTCTGCTATTTAAATTATAATGTCTTCATAAGCGCTTGATTCTCCAACATTTCTATTTTCAAGATTTATTTTTATAATTTTTTTCATCGATGCTCAGAGGTTATGATCAATTACGTAAAATAGCTACGACGTTCGTGCAGTGAATAGAAAATATTATCCTTCTCCACGAAAGCATTTCCGGCAACCTCGTGGTTTAGCAGAGCGTAAAATTATTCCTGGCGCGAGGATTTATAAAATGAATATCCTTACATGAATTACTGCCATAGGAAGACTATTTAGTTTTAAATATTTAGATTGATTCGACGAGATTGAAGATAGCGTATTTTTTATTGTTCTTTGGAAGCAACGTGGAAAAGCGAGATTGGAAAAACGCAATTACTAAGCCATTCTTCAGTTGTAATAATTTAGAATCAAGAAAGGTATCATTAGAATCTTTCATAAACGTAAATCAGCTTCGTTTTCCTCGTGCTGCATAGGAATTGATTATCGATTCGAATATTTTTCACAGGAGATACGTTCTACGGAGAGGCGCCTTGGATGGCTCGCGTTCTGATCAACAATGAATTCGCTTGCGGTGGATCGTTGGTCAATCCAAGCGTGGTTCTGACAGGAGCCCATTGCGTTAAGTTAGTATTAGGAATTCGAAATCAAATTGATACCACGTATTTCTGATAGAATGAAATTTATATTTTTCACCACTTAGAAAATGTACATTAAAAATAATTTTGACATGATTTTCATTCGACGGAAATTTCGAAAGCTAATTCGATTCTTATGAATGACTTGATTTTTCCAGCGGAAAAACACATAACGAAATAACGATAGAAACTGGCGAATGGGACACAACTACGGAAATAGAACCGTTGCCTGTGCAAAGGCGGCTAGCGGCCAAAATAATTGTCCATCCAGAATTCAACGATAAGAATTTGCAAAACGACGTTGCCCTTGTATTTCTCGTAAGGTCATTCGACTTGAGCGAAGTCGTTGACACGATTTGCATGTCTGAGAATCTAAATGATATCGATGGCAACTCGTGCGTTTCAGTCGGATGGGGCAAACAGGATTTGGGTAAGTGAGTTGAGGAGTTTTTTGTTGAGCGGATGCTAAAATAAAAATCAAGCTTTTATAAACTTGATATCGAATGAATGCGTACAGATGTGATTTTTGTTGCTTTTGAAGGAGACGGTCGCCATATTTAAAATGCGCAATGCTTATTTTCATGGATAGATAATACATTTTCGGTTATTCTGTCAAATGAAATCGATTCTCGTTCTCTGTGCAGAAAAAGAAACAAGTAGATTAGAGTAAATTAACGGTGAAATAATTACTATCAATAAATTATGAATATTCCACTGGTACTTTACTGCAATGTTCATTATATATATTTGCAGGCAGCAGAAACCCTTTGCAGCCTATTCTACGCAAGGTATCTTTGCCTCTTATGGATCGTGATGCATGCCAGAGCCGTTTGAGGCTGACGAGGCTTGGACAACACTTCAAACTTCTTCCTGGATTCATTTGCGGAGGCGGTATTTCGGACGGGGACACTTGCGAGGTAATTTATATTTCCCGTATTTATACATATTAAATTTATTATTTATTTTGAAGCTAAAGAGATCTGAGTTAATTTTGAATAAAAATTGACTTATTATCTTACAATCTAGTAATCCCATTTTCTATAGTAAGCATTAGATAAAAAATTCGTTGATAAGTGGATTCGTGGATATTTATTTATGTTCCCAACTGTGAAATCCGTATACAATAAAGTTAACTATATATTAAAAAAATAATAATAATAAGTGAAATTAATGCCATGAAATAAACTCGTAAAATTGTATAGAAATTATGAGAATTTAACGCTGAATTCAAATCTTTTCGCGAAAATGCTCATGTAGTTTTTTTTCTTCTACCATAAATATTCCAAAAGTCGTGATTTCAAAATATTTTTTTTAGAAATACGTCCTGAAAAGTATTGAGTTCTAGTTCAATCTACATCAAACTTCGATAGTACTAACTAAACTCAAATTTGAACAGTTCAAATTAACAAATAGTGAAAAAAAGTTATGGGGTCCCAAACAAAGGTCCATAAAAACATTAATTTCTCCCTTAATACGTCATGTGAAACTAATTTTTTACAAGTGTTGGGAAGCACTTGCTGGGCACTTTAAAGTAAGAGAACGTTCATACTTTTTTCTTGACGTAGTTGGGAATGGAGCTCAAAAAACCTCAATATTTGAAAATTGGTATCACGTTTATCATTTCACATTCCTCTTCCTTTTGAAGTTGGTAAAAAAATAAATGTCATTTTAGAAATGCCAACTTATTTTCAGGGTGATGGCGGTGGACCGCTTTACTGTTCGATGAAGACCGAAAGGAACAGGTTAGCCGTCGTTGGAATAACAGCATGGGGCATCGAATGCGGCAAAGGAAATCCTTCTGTGTTCGCATCTGTTCCCGATTATATGCCGTGGATCAGTAGGACGCTCAATGCTGAAGAGAAATTCACTCGCAACGGCTGAAAAATCGCAACACCTGATGCACAAATTAACAAAGCTGACCGAGACTGTGTTGGCAAAATGTGATACAATGTAGTATAGTTTTCCGAAATATTCGAGCTATTTTAGAAAATCGTGATCAGCAACGCTATTGTACACGGTTGTTTTCACCGAAATTCGATCGCATAGCAATTATACGAATAGTGTCAATAAATCATGATGTGTGATCCGTCTATGACGTGTTCGAGGAAAAGGCTTAGTAAATCAGGCGTTGTTGAAGACTGATTACTTCGGTCTTAATCTTATAGATATACTGTGGATTTTTATATAAATTTTATGGTCTTACTTTAATGGGTGCTGTCAATAAAAACTGTCTATTAGAAACTGTTTGACATTTTTATCTCAATCTGTTTCTCCCCTGTCGTTCCTGTCAAAACCGACGCATTTACAAATGGAAGGGGGAGGAAACGTTGCTTTCATCTTGTATGCATCGGCCGTTACTCAATGAGTGATACTATGGGCGCTGCAACTGACCACGTTTGGTAGCTGTCGATTGGGCCCAGTTCTCCCTTTTTGCCTCACTGCGACGCTAATCAAACCGTTCGTGCGTTAGCAGAAGTTAAATTTCTTTTAGAAATTAGTTTTATTATCTTATTTGTTCGGTGCACAAGTCAAATATGTAACTCCTTATGATTAAACAAAAAACGATAAATATTTTATTTCAACTAGTTATAAAATAAACTACCTAGTTAAAAATATTTAGTAAAAATCTAATGGGTATCCAACGGGCCGACCTAGCAGGGAGCTGGCGCTGTGCGTATTGACCGAACCTGTCGAATTTTATTCGTTTTAATGATTATTTTCGTTAATTATATTTCGTTTTATTTGTGTCGAGAAGGTAGGGTTAGCGAATTTGAATCAATCCTTTGTCATTTCTCAAGAAGAGTGTTCCCCACAAGATCAATTGGGATTTTGGGTGAATTCAAACCTGAAATGAATTAAACTCGTTTCATTAAGTAGATTTTAATCAATCTGCATTCTGAATAATTACTCAAATTGAGTACACCGTGGGAGTGTCATTAATCTATAAACTTCAATTCAACCTCAATATATGACTTTTCGATTCCGTATAAGTCATACCGATTTGCCGACTCAAACATAAAACTATATAAGGACTGTAGTTATCAACATACACACTTTTTCTTCATCATTGTTACATTTTTAAACAAAATACCTACTTAATTTACGACAGACCTCAACTAAAGCTTTAGAAAGAGTAGCATTCAATGTCGTTCGTATTTTAGTAGTCAGAAAAACCCCGCTAATTCCTCGCTCCAGTTCGCCAATATCTTAGGTCAGGTAGGTGTCTATCGCCAGTGAACTCCGCGAGGTCCCCGGATTCGCGTTTTTCCCCGTCCGAGAGCCTTCCTGGCCTCCAATGACGTCATCTCCCAGATCTGGCCACAGAAGACGTGTTCAGCTTCTAACGTGGCCCTGAAGTCAAGAAGAGAAGCAGCTCGGCACCTTTCGATCCTTCCCTCTCTCGCTCCATCTCTCTCCCCCCCTAGTCAAATCCGACTACGTTCCATCTCCTGTTCGGTTCAGTTCGGTTATCATCGCCTGCCATTTTCCTGCACAATCCTTGATCTCTGTTCTATTGTAGCAGAGTGTTTTCGTGTTTATTACAGCAAACATCAGACCCAGTGTCTTGTATTAAATTACGTCGCTCGTTTCGCAGATTACTTCCTAGGCCGGCTAAAATTCGACAAAACGTAAGCAAAATTATGATTTTTATTTTCGCCTCACTTTCCTCAAATTTGACCTTTTCAGAATATTTTTGACCTTGTAATGAAGGAAGAACTTCCGGCACTCATTTAATATGTATGTCATTCAACTGAATCTGTTATTCACCGCCTATCCTGTACATAAAAAAGAATACGAGACATAATTGTTTAACGCTTCAGAGGTGAGGAACCAGGAAAAATTAATTAATTAATTGAACTAATATATTGTAAACATTTAAAAAAATTATTGGCATTGGGGAAACGTTGTTATAATAACTACTTAGTATACTCACCTGGTTTTTTCGTTTAATAGTTTTTTTTTTTTTTTTTTTTTTTTTTTTTTTTTTTTTTTTAATTAGTTATTGCCAGTTTGAAAATTCCGTCTCAGATATAATAACAGTAAATGAGTCTTGATTTTCAAGAAGTCATGAAAAAGTAATAATTAAAACTGATTGTATAAAACAAAGTTGGTAAAATAAAAGTTGTTATTTATGTAACAAGTAATATCCAACGTTACTAGGCGTTGGATTAGTTGGAAAAATACTCCAACATCCAGGGGTTGTGAGGAGGAGATAAACTAGGCAACTCATTCAACACACTCCTACAACAGTGTTACCTACTAATATAGGTATTGTCGAATTGTTTTCGTAGACGTAAATTGCCCAGGCGAATTGTATTCGTCCTTGTTCTAATAATGAAGGTTTGATGATAATAATGAAGGTCAATAATTTATTATCATTATTATTATTATACTAATCTAGGGTAATAGTGGCCGAGTTAATTCCATTGACTGACCTTATCTACGAGCAGGATCACAATAAATCGACTTCCTTTCCCTCATAAAAAAGAGGAAGAGAATGATACCCTTTATACAAAAGGATAAAATGTTGCTCATTACCGAAACCGACTGTTCTACTGTTAACTAATTAAAATTAAGCTTAGGTAATTTAAACACATTATTTTGATTCGCAGCTACTGGTATAGATTTTGATTCGATGTGAAATTTTTTAAGATAATTTATTTTAATAAATCCACCTCGCACCTCCGAAATCGGAGGATTTTCACGACAAAATATAATTATATCGCTGAGATATTTCGCTTATACTGCTGCCTTCTATTTTTGAGTCCCATTGTGAATACTTTGAGGTGAGTGAGGTCCATATCACCGAAAGAATGTTAATAGATTGATAAAACGTTCATTAGCCGTCTATGCTCGTTAAATGCGCTTTTGTCGACGTCTATTTCGAGACGGCCATTGAAAAACTAACGAATTCCGAACTGATACGATAAATGCATTTGGAAAGGTGGAGAGTATTTTTATTGTAATTTGCTTTACGACGACAATAAAGATCTTCTTTATCGTGTAATGCAAATTTTATATTGTGTTGTTGCACAATGATGCAGCAAATAAATAAAAAATGCAATAAAATATGCAGATAAATAAATAAACCATTCATTCATTCAAATGTCGAAACTACGACGGTAACCTTCCCATAACTTATGAATATTTATACGTAATATTCGATGCAGCTATCACGGCTGCACACTATCGGACGATATGATGAATAATCATCGGATTAATGCGAATTAGTGTCCGAAAAATCGAGAGATAATCAACTGATAATTTCACGTTTGTTACAGGGCAATGGAACGCGGAATCGCCACGTTTCTGATATTCGTAGCCCTTAGTGCAAGCGCTATTAAAGCTGCTCCGAGCGACGATACTGATTTGAGCTCACTCATCGATAAAGTGTTCGGAACGACGAAATCTCCAGACTTAGGTGCTTATGAGCCAGTCCCAGTCAATCCTGGTAATGTTCCATAATCATTCTGGTGGTATTAAAATTTAATATGACATTCCACTTGGAATGATTCATGTATCCAATCATAGTCTTAGTTGCCTTGGAAAATTTTTCTATGGCCGATTTTTTCCCTATGTGAAAGTTTCAATCTGTTTTTATTTTTATTGTGTCTTCCATTATAATTGACTTTGTTGATTCTGTTATCTGGAAGTCAATTTGAATTCAATTTTTATGATTTTGAGGCAATATAGGTAACAATCCCAATTATCTACCGGGAGGAGGCAATAATGTAAATGGAAACCAAGTTGAGAGACCATACCCAGAGACGGAGCAGCCACACGGAACCGATCTTGGTGGAGAGGATGACACAGGTGAGACGTTTTCAAATTATGATCGGTCATTCCATCAAAACGTTGTTTTCAAAATTGAATATTTCCGCTTATTATCATAAACTTTTGAACAACGGCAAACATACAAAAGTTACAGATTTTTTTGCCACGCGGTGAATACTAATTAATTGATTTTAAGTGTAATTAATATGCTCGTTGCAGGATTGAGCGGTGCAGACTGTACTTGCGTTCCCTATTACCTCTGCGCCAATGACTCAATCATCACTGATGGTACAGGCCTGATCGATATTAGGTAAACCGCAAAGCAGACCCTAACAAATCTGTTATTCAAATACCCGTAATGAAAAAAATTCACACAAAAAACTTGACTTTTTTCCTCTCGGATAAATGTCGGATTTGTTGTTATCAAGGTTCGGAAACGGAAACCCGTGCACAACATCGGTTGACGTATGTTGTGGTAAGACTTTAGAACGCGAGCCGGAACACCCGATCACACCCAAACCTAAAGGTCGTCTTGGATGCGGCAAAAGAAATACGGATGGCGTCGGTTTCCGCATTACCGGAAATGTAAATAACGAAGCTCAGTTTGGGGAATTCCCATGGATGGTAAGCGATTAGTGAAAACCAAACCCGCTATTGAAACCATTTCGATTTCAAAGCTTGCCTTTAAAAAAAAGGCGATTTGTAAAAATCATTTAAGGCAACGACACTTCTGTTCACAGGTTGCCATACTTAAACAGGAAAATGTCAAAGGTGAAAATCTCCGACTTTACAAATGTGGAGGAGCTCTGATACACGAGAATGTCGTACTCACAGCAGCCCACTGCGTAGCAAAGTACAAACGCTTAGACCTGCCTTTAATTTTTGGCTCACGCCGATTAAATATTTTTGAACAAAAATCCAAAGAAATTAATTATAGCTCATTTTCTAATTGATATTGTTGGCGATTATCTAAAATTCTGACACTTAATTGCAAACAGGGACTCACCGTCTTCACTTCAAGCGCGGGCTGGCGAATGGGATACGCAGACAGCGCAAGAACTGTACCCTCATCAGGATCGCACCGTTTCGAAGGTAATAACGGTATAATAGCTCTCTTCACAGAACCAGTCGCTGCAACTGTAATGAATTCTTCTTGAGAGTAAAGCGACGAGTTATAATGTACTTTCTGCCTTTTCAGGCTTCTTGACGAAAAACTTCATAACACTAATAACTTGTTCTATGTCAAGGACGTAGAAATTGGAATCTTTTCCAAAAGATTCCTGAATTGGTGAATGTTTGCCGAAGTATTATTATGTGTGGAATCAGCTGCATTGTTTTTCACCTTTCCATTTCAGAGGGAAGAATATTGTACGGCCAGTTGGTTTCCTTTTTACATAATTCCCAGTAAATAATTTACATTTATTCTCAACTATCAGATCATAATCCACGAAAACTACTACGCCGGAGCACTATTCAACGATGTTGCCCTCCTGATATTGAATGAACCTTTCAAATTCGCCGACAACATTGACATCATTTGCTTGCCGAACCAAAATGACGTTGTTATGGACGATTCATGCTGGGCCAGCGGTTGGGGAAAGGATGTTTTCGGTGAGCGCAAACTGCACTGGCTCGTGCGATAGCGGACACGAAATTAGGCGAGTGGGCATTTTCGCTGCGTTGCCGCCCTTTCTCTCAACAAATCGTTATTCGGAGTAGTTCACTCGACCACGATCTTGATCTCATTTTTTGTCCCCTATCCTCTGAGCTAGAAACATCACAATACTCGCTTAATTTCGTGTCTGTTGCTATTGACTGCCTGATAAATGTGTAAACAAACAATTGATGGAGTAGTCTAATTAAAAATCGAACTCTCTGATTATCCCTGCTCAGGAAAGGAAGGCTCTTACCAAGTGATCCTAAAGAGAATCGAACTTCCGATGGTTCCTCGGGACAAGTGCCAGCGAGAACTCAGAGAAACTCGTCTCGGACCGAAGTTCGTGCTTCATGATAGTTTCGTATGCGCCGGTGGCATCAAGGGCCGAGATACCTGCAAAGTAAATCAGCATGGCAATAATTATATTTTTCACAATAACTCCTATACACATTCTCCTTTTTTGACGAATTAATTTCACATTCCAGGGTGACGGAGGAAGCCCGCTAATTTGTCCGATCAAGGGAAACCCGTACGTTTATCAACAGGTCGGCATCGTCGCCTGGGGTATCGGCTGCGGTGGTGAAACTCCTGCCGCTTACGTCCACGTTGCCAAATTTCGCCAGTGGATCGACTATCACATGAACAAACTTGGTTTCCACACAGAATACGACTACACGCACTAGCCAATGAATATCTCGATGACTGAACAAAAGTGAGCATCGTTTGGCCAGATTTAATAAGACACAATTGACGCGTCGGCATTACGACGGGAGCCGATTGCTTGCAGGCAATCCCAGAATCGCAATAAAATGTCAACGAAATCAATTCTCTTCACATTTTTCTGGTGATTTCGCATTTCTGGTGGTTTCTGGTGATTCGCAGCAGAATTTCAACGAAATTCTTATCAGATTTTTCTAATATTGATTTCTCTTTCTTTCAGATAAAAAATACAACGGTTCCGCCGAAACACATTCAAATTGGTGAAGTTAACTTAGCAAGGCGTTAGGTACTCTATGTTGTGATCTTAGTATAATGCTATTCAATATCAAATATGGAACGAGCCAAAGATCGAAGAAATCGCCATCTGTTGAACTAGATGAGGCATTATCAGAATCGAGTGAATGTTATTACGTTTTGTATACGTTAAGACGGACATGATCAAATAAGAGATATAATTATTTCCAATTGTACAAGCCGAACGGTGAAACTAATAATTTCAATAAAGCTGTCTTTCATTTTATATAAATGCGTTTCTTTGTTTAGTGTACGGTTTTGATTAAAATACCTCATTTATCTGCTTGCAATACAGCATCAAAAAAGTTAACGCTTTCTAAATTACGTTCGATTTATTTAGTTATTGTGTCCTTATTTTTCTTTGCTGAGTTTTCCTTACATCCCTCCTTATTCCCTAGTTGCAAGTAGTACATAACTCTAGTAAATAATCTACAGAATTGATGAGGGTCTGGAAAGTACCCCGATAATGGAGACATTCGTTTGTCATATCAAAGAATAATAATGAATAATACTGGAAATATAATATAGTTCTATTTAATGTAGAATGGTTATATGCGCGTATACAATGCACATTCTTCTAAAGAATATTAACCCCGAGATAATAAATGGGGAAATATATATTGAATATTTTGCAAGTAATGAATATAGGTTGGGATACATTTTTTAAACGTTTTAGTTCGTAATTTTCTCTCACGTGCTTATAGCTACATAATATTCTACAAATAATTTTTTTCGCGAATATTTTTATTCAACGAGGATCTTTCGTTTCCCGCTGCGATTCTACAACTGTTGCAAAAGAGCATCCGAAGGAGTTCCAATTTTTCCAGAAGCTGGAAAAACCTGTTTCGTTGTCTTGTCTTTGTTTTCAAACCCTCGAGGACCTCCCGTTTTCCTTGTCCGAGAGCCATCCTGGTTTTTTTAATGACGTCATCTTTAATTTCTGGCCACAGAGGACGTTTTCAGCGGCAATCGTGGCCCTGAAGTCGAGATGAGAAGTCACTCCCTCCCTGGACCAATCTAATCATGTCCAATCCGCGGTTTGTACAGTTCGGTTCGGTTATAGAAATCTCTACTGTTTTCGAGTACAATCTTTAATAATTAGCTCGAATCTAGCAGATATTTTCATGTTAATTGTAGCGAACGTGGAATCAAGTGCCGTCAATTCAATTTATTTATTAAATTTACTGAGTTAAAATTAACAACTGCGAAAACACAACTCGCGAAGAAACAAGGAAAGTCGGCGATTATTTCGCGTTCACACGGTAACGTCAGTAGATCAGTTCAAGGCTAACCTTTGCACGCCTTGCTGTTTGGTGGTGACCATTTTTTATTTTTACTGAAAAGAGAACACAGTTTTTTGTAGTTCTTCAGCGAATAAATTTGAGGGCGATGGGACCAGGCATTGCCATTTTTCATCTGCTGCTTGCTCTCGCCTACAGCTCTGAGGAAACTGTCCCAAACGAATACACTGATTTGAGCTCACTCCTTGATAAAGTGTTCGGAACCACGAAAGAACCGGATATTACTGCTTACCAACCAATCACACCTGACCCAGGTAAAGTTCTGTCCTCATATCAAAACATCCTCCTACCGGCCTCGTATCGCGAAAATAATTTGCAGTTAATTAATGACATTATTAATTTTACACTTCCTTTTTTTCATTTTATCATCAATTTTATCGCACTTATTGTTTGTCGTATTTTGGAGTTGATACATCAAACAACAGCATCATTATCACTGGAGGAGCCATTAAGTTGCCAGAAAAACATGTTGAGGAACCAAACCCACCAACGAAGGAGTCACACGAGAGCGTTCCTACGAAAGGGAGTAATTTTACGAGTAAGGCAATTTGAACTGATGTAATCTGCTTTTAATTTTTCAGTGCTTGAACTATCAATCAGCAGTATTTCAGTTGAATTTTAGATCCTCATCATGTCCGTCCTAATACATTTTCCAGTCGCAGAAGATTCCAGTGATCCAAAAAATAATCAGACGGAAGGAAGTGATGATGCAGGTATAATCATTCCAATTATAACATTATTCAACTATTAGAACGCAGGTGTACAAAAAAACTTTCGAAATACGAGTGCGTGCCTAAGTATATTTCTTTCCAGCGAAGGGCGAAAGAGAATGTTCATGCGTTCCTTATTACCTCTGCGCCAATGACACCATCACCTCTGATGGACTCAACCTGATCGACATAAGGTAATTTCAATTGCTCATCTTGATGAATATGAAACAAATCTTGTAATTGACTACGGTCACTACAAATAAATAGATTTAAAAAAAATATATATGAAACACCTGAAAGTTGAGATTTTTTTACAACTGTTCTCACTCGCTTAAAGGTTCGGCGGCGGACTACCACATCCGTGCAAATCGTGGTTGATGGTTTGTTGCGGTAAGGAACAAGAGCTCGATGCGAAACATCCGATCACCCCCAAACCCAAGCTTAGACGCGAATGCGGCCTAAGAAACACAAACGGCGTTGGATTTCGCATCTCTGGAAATGTAGACAACGAAGCTCAATTCGGTGAATTTCCGTGGATGGTAGGCGATTTATTCTCACAAAACTGATACTATAACGAAGAAATAGATGAATAAAAAATGAACGAAAATTGAGATAAAACAGAATATTGAAAAATCATCTAATTTATATCAAATCATAATATCAATCATAATAACAAACGAAATCTATCAACAAACGGCTACATAATCAGAGAATTCGGTCACTTTTCATAGTTGGCAGAGCGTTGGAAAAGTGGGAATTTTTCTTCGAACAATTAAAAAATAATATTAATAATAAATTTTAATATTTTACAAAAAAAAGACTGAAATTACACAAAGGATTTTTTGCTTGACTGTTTATTTTTTCTCATAGGGTTTCTTAAGATCTTTATATCGAAGGAGGTAGTCCATTTCTTTTATTATTGTAAGCCAAAATAATTTCATTGAAAAAATTCAACTATTCTATCTAAATTCTATTCTAGAACTTACGATCCAACAGGTTGCCATCCTCAAACTAGAAGAGGTAAATGGAACAGGTCGCTGGGTTTACAGATGCGGTGGCGCTTTGATTCATGAAAATGTCGTCCTTACAGCAGCTCATTGCGTTGCAAGGTATAGAAGCTTAAATCTCTATCATGAATGCTCGATCAGCACTACTTTTAGAAAGGCAGAGAGAAATTTCCTAGAGGATTAAAAAAAATGGAAAGTCACAATGAGCAGTGATGATGTCGCAGTAATACCTATTCATCTCAGTCACAGGTTTAACGCGTCATTACTTCGAGCTCGAGCTGGGGAATATGACACACAAATCGTGAATGAACCGTTCCCCCATCAAAATCGCTTTGTTTCGAAGGTGCGGGGAAGATTCGTTGAAACCGCAGTATATAATTACGAATGACGTTTCTAAATTTGATTCCATACCATCAGGTGATAGTCCATGAAAAGTTCTACGCAGGAGCACTATTCAACGATGTTGCCCTCCTAATCGTGGACGAACCTTACAATATTACCGAAAATGTCGACATAATTTGCCTGCCGAATAAGGACGACGTTGTATTGGACGATTCCTGCTGGGCCAGCGGTTGGGGAAAGAATGTTTTCGGTAAAAATCAATTTGCATTTTACAACGGATTATTAAAAATAATCCGATCAATATTTTATTTTTATTTTTATTTTTTATTTTATTTTTTATTTTTTATTTAATTTTTTAGATTGTTTTATTTATTTTTTATTTTTTTATTTATTTTTATTTTTTTATTTTTATTTTTTATTTATTTTTATTTTTTATTTTTTATTTATTTTTATTTTTTATTTATTTTTATTTTTTATTTATTTTTATTTTTAATTTTTATTTTATTTTATTTTATTTTATTTTATTTATTTTTATTTTATTTTTATTTTTATTTTGTTAATTAATTTATTCTTTTTTTATTTTTATTTTTATTTTTTTATATTTTTTAATTTCATTTTTTTCTGTTTTTTTAATTTTATTTATTTATTTATTTTTATTTTTTGATTTTGTTCAATATTTAATATTGAACATGAATTGAAAATTATGTAAAAAGCTCCACCGGATTAGCCTCTAAATTACCGCAGTCATGTCAAATTTAACTTAATAAACCGTTGAATATTTTTTCAGGACAGCGAGGCAAGTACCAAGTGATCCTCAAGAGAATCGAACTGCCCATGGTCCCCAGAGACAAATGTGAGCTGGAGCTTAAACAAACTCGTCTTGGACCCAAATTTCAACTTCACGAAAGTTTCGTTTGCGCTGGCGGCATCAAGGGCCGTGATACGTGCAAAGTAAGCCCTCTAAATAAAGATCCCGTACCAAAGATTTCTAATAAGAAAGTTGCAGTTTTTGATACATAATATTTCTAGGGTGATGGAGGTAGCCCGCTAGTCTGTCCTGTCAAAGGGAAGCCTTCCATATACCAACAGGTTGGCATCGTTGCGTGGGGCATTGGCTGCGGAGGTGAAACTCCAGCCGCTTACGTCGACGTAGCAAAATTTCGCCAGTGGATTGACGATGAAATGGAAAAACTAGGCTATCACGCGGAGTACGACTACAGCATCTAAACAATAAGGCTGTTTTCAAATGTACGATAATTTTTATTATTGCTGTGATTAGGTACCTATCTGACCCAAGTCAGCTTCACAAATCGTTGAATCAAGTGACTCGAAAAAGTGACGAATGAAATTTGAAGATTAAAGAAGGAGTCCGTTTCTAATTAACCGGGGCTATTTTTCGTCATCTTGCGTTGTACAGGAAATACAAATCGACAGTTAAGAATGAGCTCAGATAATAATTCGATTGTAGAATAAAGTAAAATTCAGCCCAAGGAGTCTCTTTGTTTGCTTCCTAAAAGATGATTGAATACGGATTCTCACAATTATCTTCAACAGCTTATATCTCTTTTTTAGATCGAGAACACAACGAACCCATAAAAACCCTTCAAAAAGGTTCAACGTTTAATATTTCATGATATGATTGCGAAAATAGTCGCCCCTTTGTCATGGAATATGGAATAAATTTAAGAAACGACGTTTTTTTTTTTGCAAAATTTTATCCTCTGTAAATATCTGTCTATTGATAGAGGACATTTTAATGTACCTACAACAGTTGAATCAAAGGTTTATTGCAGATTTACTAAGTGTGTTTGACGCAAGTGAATTATCATTCAAATGGCCATATATTTATGAGGAAAAATAATAAATAAAAATAATTCATACACTAAAAAATCATATGAATAAGAATAAAAATGTCTTTCAATTATGAGTTTACGATTATTATTATTATTATTATTATTATTATTATTCAAGAATGAACAGTCGTTTCGTAATGCATAAACGCACGGAACGACAAAAACCGTTTCATATTTTCGCCAGTCGGTTGTCTAAGTCTAGATTTTACTCAATTTCGAAAACACTTAATATAGCCTGACTCAAAAGATTAGAGTTAACAAGGCAGTGATCCTTCAGCTCCTTCGTTCTATCTTATCGAAGATAACATACACTGTGGTTAATGAGCCGTCCTTTATGAAAAGAAGATACGAACCTCTGGGATTTCCAGTGGCAGCTGAAATCCTTCTAAGTGGGGCAGGCTTCCTGCTCATATTAATCAAAACAGTTTGAATAGCCTTCATAAGGAAACAAAACCAGTTTTGCACGCGCATAAGGAATATCGTTAACGAAGAAGGGGTATCCTAGCGCCTCTAAGCCGGTCCGGCTGACACACACGAAGTCTTCTTAGTATAGCCACAACAGGAATGAGATACAGAAGAAACGTTAGCGGGATCCCGGTAAGTTAAGAAATAAGGTAACGCTAATATTCAAAACACTGTCAAAACTATCAATTGACCAAGTTTGCAGAAAAAAAATCTGCTCGACGTGAGATATTATTTGCTTGTCCAGAGAATAATCCCAAGACTCAATCAGTTTGGGTAAACTCAAATATCACGTCCCATTTCGCTATCAATTTCGCACGCAGTTCAAAACTGTTAACTCGTTTTTGTCGCATTTTTCGATTATTAAAGGAGAAATAATACAAGGTGACTCACTCTTCGTTTTTATTGTATTTTACCGAGCGCTTTCGCCCGTTCGGGCATTCTGAGGGAGTATAGCTTCATGTTGTACGTCGGCTACCACCGATTATTTACCACATAAACCTATTTATACTGCCCTGATTATGCCCGAATGGGGGAAAGGGCTTTGAAAAATGGAAAAAATAAAGATGAAAAATCGCCTTGAATGCTCGATGAAACTGTTAATGTTGAACCCGGCTTCATCTATCTGCTGAGATTCATGACTGGCCACAAATGGACGACATCCTTTTACGACTCTCCTAAAATCGATCATGTCAATGGGGAAAAAATTGGTCAATTATCGTAATTGGCGTCTAACCGGTTTTCTCCGTGGTTTTATTTTGGTCGACTATATAATCGCTTCTACTGATTGATTTCATAGTTTCATACCTTTTTCAAACAAGATAACCTATTAGCTACGGGTACTTTGCACTCGCAAATAAGTAAAAAATATGAAAACGGAAAGTAGCTCTATCTTAGACTCAGCACAATCTCACTCGCCCTTCTTGTCAATATTCACGAATCTGTTGCAATTTCCAGGTATAAAAAAATGATGTTGAATCAGTTAATTGTCACGATACTATGTGGTCACTATTTTGGAACAATTGATATAGCGCTGGGTCGAAGGTTGATCACCGAGCGCACGGACGAAAAACGCGAATCAAACGACTGCGAATGCGTTCCATTTTACCAATGCGCAAATAATACAGTCATCACAGATGGTTCGGTTCTAATCGACGTGAGGTATGCGTTTAACTTTCTTCAATTTCCAGCATTTAGAAATTATGATGTGAATTGAAAATTAGGAGAAAATAACTGGAAAATATTAACACGATTTGGTTTTCAGATTAGGCCAAAATCAGTGCACCGATTCGGTTGAAGTTTGTTGTGGCAACGTAATACCGCACGAAGATAGAACGACTCCGAGACCGACGGTTCTTAAGAAAAAATGCGGCAAGAGAAACGAAGGAGGTCTCGGGTTCAAAATTCTAGGCACCGAAACAAACAACGCAGGTTTTGCAGAATTTCCTTGGATGGCAAGTTGTTATTTTCACTCTTTATTTAGATGTAGTCCGATTCGCACACCTCTATTGTTGTCGTCGATGTATTTACATACCGTTTTGCACAGCCGACTGTAGTAAACAACCTTATCGAAGGACATCGTTTCGCACAGCCGACCGTAGTCCGAATTGGTTATTCATCGTCTTCCGATTAACGTGTTCCTCTCGGAGATTTTTACGTGCCATATAGCTCCGTCAATCGAACTCAAGTTGCTGTGACGTGTGCTGCGACTTAATTGCGTTTATGTGACGACAACTTTACCGTGTTTTGTGATGGAACACGTATGCCCATCGCTTTTTTTTATCGAACGTACAAATTTCATGGTTACAAATCTAGCAATTACCTTCCTCTAGTGTTTATGTTCTTGACTAGAAAAAGTGAAGCCATTTACGTAGAAATGTTGAAGTACATCGTTGAACTATATGTACTGACCACAACTGTGCATTCCGACCCGCAGTAATCGTCTCAAATTTTTAAATTGCACAATTTTTTGTTTGTTTTTTTTTGTTCGGTAAGTAGGTACTTATAGTGTCTTATTTTTAAAGGTAATCAGGTAGTTCTACGAAACGGTACGTGTTCTAAGCCGGGTGAGACAAACTGTGCGAATCGGTAATCGCCGCTTTATTTATCGTATCAGCTATAAATCTGATTTTAAACTAATTTCATTATCATTACCTACCAAAATTACTGATAGTCTCATAGCGATAGCTGTAAACATGGAATAAGTGCAGACCTAAGATTGATCAGATGGTCGCGACGTTTTCTTGTAATATATTTTTTTTCTTTGTCAGCTAAAGGAATTTATAAACATTTTCAATTAGGTACTCGCTTAACGTTTTTATGTATGCTCAATTTACTAACTTACAGGAATTTTTGCTCAGCTTTGACAATTGATATATCTTCGTTCCTCTGCAGGTCGCGTTACTTGAAATAATCACATTTAGTGAAGAGCAGCACAAGTTCTTTCAGTGTGGGGGTACCCTGATTCATGAGAGAGTGGTCTTAACGGCTGCCCATTGCGTGTCAAAGTAATCAATTTCATAGGATTTTTTTTCAATTTGTTAATATTGGAAACCTACTTCTGATTGAAAAATTATAAACATGGTTTTGGATGATTTTTCGTCCTCCCTCGAATATGTTTTCATCTTCTTTCAGCAAATCAAGGGAGTCGTTGATATTGCGAGCTGGGGAATGGGATACACAAACAGCGGAAGAGCCGCTACCTAACCAGGATCGGAAAGTCTCACAGGTAAGTGTAAAAATCATTCCAGGGGTGAAGGTGGAGGTAGGTAATGATGAATGAGGAGGAATGAGGTGAGTGTGGTGATTGAATGGTAAGGGTGGTGAGTAGAGGTAAGAGCAGTGGTACAAGTGGTGGTTCACAAGTAATGGTGGCAAGTGGAGGTAAGAGTGGGGAGTAGGGGTGAGAGTGGAAAGTAGGGGCAAGAGTGGTGGGGTGTGTGTGGGTAAGAGTGGTGGTTGAAGAGTAATGGTGGTGAGTAGAAGAGCAGTGGTACGAGTGGTGACTGACGAGCAATGGGGGCAAGTAGAGGTAAGAGTTGTGAGTAGGGGTGAGAGTGGAAAGTAGGGGTAAGAGTGGTGGGTTGTGTATGGGTAAGAGTGTGAATTGAAGAGTAATGGTGGTGAGTAGAGGTAAGAGTGGAGAGTAGGGATTAGAGTGGAAAGTAGGGGTAAGAGTGATGGGGTGTTTATGGGTAAGAGTGGTGATTATGAATGATGAGCAGGGGCAGGAGTGGCAAGAAGTGGGTAAGGGCAAGTGAAACGGCGATGTGTGAGTGGTGGAGGTATGAGTAGAGAGAGAGAGGAACAGGGGATAAGGGTATAGGGAAGTCAGCGTCTCTCTCGGAAAAGAAGCTTCAAGTCAGCACTTGGTAAAATTATTGAAATAAATTTAGATTTTTTTTTCCTTCCAGGTGATTGTTCATGAAAATTTTTACGAGGGAGCGTTAATAAACGACGTGGCCCTTCTTATCGCCGACGAAGCTTTTGTCTTCAATGACAATGTTCAAATAGTATGCCTTCCGAAAGCCGGGGACGACATCATCGACGATAATTGCATTGCCACGGGTTGGGGCAAAGATGTGTTCGGTAATATTCCATCAATCGCCTCAATTTATTTTTAATAGGAGGAACATACATGTTCGTAATTTAAACTGAAGATGAGCTGCACTGTCCCATTCACCATCAATTTGAATCGTTATTGAAAATCGTGACACAAAGATAAAAATGTATCAATATGGCAATGTATGTATCTATTCATTGATTGCAATTATTCGTCAAATGTTAGGAGGAATCTGCCATTGTTGTTTACCTTGGAATACTTATGACACTCTTTCGACCACAGGTAAAGAAGGCCGACATCAGGTAATACTGCGAAAGGTCACTCTTCCCATTGTGCCCAGGGAAAAATGCCTGAGAAAACTCCAGGAGACAAAATTAGGACCAAGTTTCAGACTTCACGATTCATTCACATGCGCAGGCGGAAATACGCATGACACCTGCGAGGTACATTAGATATTCAAAGATGATTTGATTTTTACATATTCGAATACAATATAATAGTAGAATATAAAAACAGTGGCTTGCATAGATCACACAAGAACTAGAGCTAGGCTGCTAATTTTGCTCATTCACTGGGATAATTTTCTCTGAAAATTTCATTCAGTTTAATTCATTTTTCACGGAGATTTTTGTCATTTTTTGACCACAGACACACGGACTGACGGGCATACAGGCTCTTCTCAGAAAGTATTTTTAGGTGATGTACAAATTCACCTCCGTTCCAAATTCTACTTTTCGGACGATCGCAATACTACGAAAATATGGGAGTAAAAAATGATAAACGCATTACGTACGATTACGCAATTCTGTTTCAGGGCGATGGAGGTGGCCCTTTGATATGTCCTGTTCAAGGAAGACCATCTCAGTATCATCAGGCAGGAATCGTTTCCTGGGGAATCAAATGCGGTGGCGAATCACCAGGAGTGTACGTCAACGTGGCGAAATTTCGAAGTTGGATTGACGCCCGATTGGCCGAACTTGATTTTGTTTCCGAATACGATTATTGAACTGTGATAACGCGAGAGTTTTCTTTTTTACTGAGTAGGTCAAGTAATTTTCGTTTATTCAGCATTATTTGCGAATTTTTAAAACGAAAAAATCGTAGAACAATTGAGTTGAAAATTCTTCCAACGGTATTCTCCAAGTAGTTGGGGCTTCGTAGGCCCGTCTGGTACCTTTGAAAGGAACAATGGAGTGAGAGTCGTCAAATTTGTACCCCCCACACCCCAAACTAAGTAAAAAATACCACAAAACGGTATTCTGTTAATTTTTACACAAACGGAAGTTAAAAATAACGAAAATTGATGAATTGTATGAGGTGGTAGAGGTTTCCTATTACTCGATGGCTGGGAAGGTATGTAATAATTATCTATCTATATAATAACTATCCATAACGTTGTCCGTTAACGTTTTTCCTATAAAACAGAACCTCTCAGTTCCAACATGTACGTAGTTGCAAAGCAAATATTTTCTCTCAGTTCGAATCGATACCTTTTTTCATCCTCCAATATCGGGCAATAATTGGCTCACGGTTGTGAATTTTTTGCAAAACCGGATGAGGCTGTTCGGGACGAAGAGAGAATAGGGGTGCAATTAAAATTGTCACTCGGTCGGATAAATATCGGTGAATCAGGTGGAAGAGAGAATTCGATTGAAATCAATGAATATATTAGGCCATTCAAGGGTCGAATTTCATTAACGGTGAAATATGTGAGGAAAAGAGGGTTTGGGTCGCGCAGTAATGGATGCGAAATTTACTGCCGAAGGAAATAAATGAGAAGGCGTACGAAATCTGTGTTAGGTTATTTTGGTATTTTTTAGGGTGAAAATGAATCCATTCGTTCGATTTCATTAGTTTTGAAACGGGTATAAATAACCTAATACCTGATTAAAAAATAAATAAATGAGAGAAAACCGGGCGAAGGAAAATAATTTTAAACACATCTTTCGTTCGAGTTTATTCGCAACAATAATCATACTCTACGCACAACTTTTTTGCAATTTTTTCAGCTGCGTTTTCTTGAATTGTTTTTCGACAAATAAAAAATTCACCTATTCGCTGAAAATTGAAATAATCCTGAGTTCTCATCATGGAAGCATTAAGTTCTTTCCTAGTCGAAACGCAACAATTTTAAGAAACCTTTTTCCCAAACTATATCGCACTGTAATCCAAACGGAAAAATGATTTATGTTAGGAGTTGAGCTCAACTTGAGAATTCCATTTTATGAGAATTGACATTGACAAATTATATAAACTAGAAAGGAAGACATTTCGAAATTGCTGGTGTTCTGTTACATTAAAGAGATACTTGTTTCTTATTGGCATCATCGTACGCGGGTAATCGTAAATTAATTTAAAAAAAAAAAAAAACGCTGCAAATTATTGCACAGTGGTTTATTATTCCTTTGCTTCAATAATGATGTAATGATGGTAAGAAGACCATCCACTTGTGATAGTAGCTATTCCAAACATTGAATTTGTTAAAGTTTCCACCTAAAAAAGATTGGTAACTACAAGGGCAACAACTGTGTATCATGTTTAATTTTTCTTAATTTCGTTCTTCTTAATTTTCAAATTAAAAGCTAAATTATTCGCCTAACGGTACAGCTGAAGAGAATGTTTGACAAGCATTCCAACGAATAGAACGATTTATATAGCTTCAAAAATTCTCAAGCTACATTTTGACTCATACCAAATCTCTGAAAATTTCGCAAATTCTACCCTAAGCGGCGATAACTCGAAAACCATCTGAGCTATCGACGCCGCGATAGTCTCATTGAATCAGACTCAAAAAAAAAAAACTGAAATTGATACCATAAATACCTTCGACTGAAAAGCGTTGAATAATATGAATTTTCTCCCCTCAAAACCTTCGAGTTAGCGATTTAGCTAGCAAATTGAGCCATTGTCAGACCAAGATTGATTTTTGGTTACAATTACGTGAATTTAGCTGTTATAGTTTCGCCAGAAAAAAAGTTGACAGCTTACAGCAAAAAGCAGATGAACAAATTTTTTTTTGGTTTTAGATGCTTCGGAACGAGTAATATCAAATTTAAAGGGGGGGGGGTTGCTATTTTTTTCATGGGCGATTACAACGGTTCATTATTGAATAATAAACCAAAAACATCTGCGCACGCGCTAAAACACACAAAATAGCAGACAAACGTTTTCGACATCATCATACTCTGTTTTCTTGGTGTACTATAGCGTCACTACTGCGGATGATTTGTCTGGCTTGTAACTACAAATTCAATGTACAAGTAAGTAACCATGGGTAGCAATTGTTGATATGTATTGTGTAAGCATTGAGTACATAACAATTTACAAGGCTTCTGCGCCTGAACAGTTTTATACGATTTTTATTATACATTTATAAACATTATCATACAGACAAGTGGCCGACGTGTTCATTGCTCAACTTTTGGACTGGAGACTGAGATTTTTTTATAAATTTTCATACACCTCTCAAACCTTTCTGAAACTGAAGAGAAATAATAGTTGTTGATTTAATAAGAGCAATTGGATGATCTGAGATCAATTCGACAATGTAATAATTATTGATGTTGAACAAAACTGTTTTCAAAATAGTTCGCATCTTGAAAACCATTCAAAATTCTCAGTCGGAGTCTGACAAACATAATCAGGCGTATGCAATTTGGATAACTCTAATTACATTTATGACCCACTCTTTCATTACCGTGATCAGTTCTATATTAATTTTCGATTTTCATAGAAATATATAATACGTATTTATACGGTATAAACTAAATTATGTACACGTTTATATATAATTATACACAAGCATCGGCTCTGATACCGATGTTATTTGGATTTAAGCTGTCTAGATACTCGTTTCTGAGTATTTTTTCCGGATACAATTTTTCAACTTCGCTGTAGATGAGGGAATGGGCTAGGAATCGGCAGGTTGGCAGCGTTAATGAAGCTTCCAGCTGTTGGCTGAAATAATTTTCGCAATTTTAACACACACAATAACTGCAAAAATTTGAAAAGCGTTGAAAAAATTGCTCGTTTTTCTAGATATGTCTAGCGAAATCGCAATTTAGATTGCCAACAATCGCAGTCCAATTCAGGCCATTCTTGTATTGCAAAATAAATAGTTTGAAAAAAAATTATAGGGAAATCGTAAGATTGTTCCTTTACCTTTGTAATATACTTCTTTGTACATGCTTGGGCACTGTTTCGCCCCGGCCTGAAAAAAAAGAAAAACCCTAAATGCATTTTCGTAACAAGTAATGTATATTAGAATTAAGAAAAACGAAAAGAACCCTGAGTTGAGGAACAAATACAAATAAATGAGGCATTTTTGGGCTTTTCCACTTCACTCGAGTTCTACGGCCGTCAAGAAGGTGTTATAGAAAGTATTCAGTCGAATGATTATTCAGCGCAAAATTTCCATAGACGAATCAACTTGCTTCACAAGGCGATAAATGATAGACGCTCCAAAAAGAGAAAAACCATCAAAAAATTGCTATACCATTACATTATAGAAAAAAAATTCTTATTAAAAAAACTCCGAGTGAAATGAATTGCTATGAATACTGCCATGAATCTTTATGCAAATTCAATAAAAATATTGTTCAAACACGCTGATGTAGTCTAATTTGGTCTGGATAGAATTCATGTTGATGTCAGTTACGAAAGTTCGCATGAGTTATAGAGCCGCGTGTATTTGGGTGTATCTCAATGATCTCAATATCCATGAACTTCATAAGAGGTTTAACAAGTAGGTGTGAAAACGGGGGGTTTGAAAACCTCTAACTACCCCAGTCGCCCTCATACTTTCCATCTTCCATAATCGAATTATTTCACCCAGTAAAGCATGATAATGTCTTCACTATGATATTATCATCTCGTAGTAGATTCTGGAATGAATAAATTTTGCCAATATTATTTCAGAAATGGGGCTATAAAGGCAGGTTTTTTTCGCTCGGGTTCTAATTATTACAGAACCTCACTACAAACTTTTCGCCTCATTAATTTATACACTAATTTCTTCATTACGCCATTCGAGAAAATTAACCGATCTTAGCCGTGATGGAAAAAATCTCAAACGGCGAGTAATTAAGTCCGTAGGGAAAATTAAAGCTCTAAATGTCCAGCTAGAGGCGTTTTTTTTTTTAGATCAGTTGGGGGAAAGGACATGATGTTTAACTAGAAGTCATTTCAAAAGTAATTCCTATCCTCTGAATGAAAGTGACCGCTTACAATTCGGCAAAGACCGTAATAAATAATTATTTTTAGTTCTACAAAATCTGGTGAAATAATTGCGTCTAAGAATAACGTTAACAAATTCGAGCCGGTGGAGTGGAAATTTTGAAAAGGGGAAAGTGGAAACTGGTCCGTCGTGAGGTTATCTCGCTTGGTAAATAGGCGTTGCAAACCGAGTTAGGCTTTCTCTCGACGGCCTGTGCACGCTGCATTAACTGCATAATGCAATTGCTTCCCACCCCCAGGGCCTCTGTGGAGTGTGCGTACCTAACCGAGCTGAGCAATGAGTTCACCCATACACTCCTGAACTTCAGTGCTCTATCACTTCTGTACAGTCTCAAAAGAGAAGATAGCGACGATTCACACGTAAGGAGTTCAGCCATTGCAAACGAAGAAACCGGTTTTGAATCGGCTGAATTTGAAATTGAATAGCCCTTGGAATATAAAAAAAAAAAACGACAAATTTTCGTTTAGATTTTCATGTTGGTCTCATAAAGGTCAGTAAAAAATAACAGAATAATATAGTATCCGTGACGCGTTTTGGTATATTATTTAATAATAAATCTTGACAATCGCCTAGAAATCGTCTGATCCAACACCCTTGAAAATTCTATGTTTCAAGGCACGTATAATACCAATATACATTCTTTTTTTAAATTCTGTCCGTCCGCCGTATGCCGTCAACACTTTTCTGTGCTAACAATATGACCTACATACTTGAAAGGTGCACTGAAAATCCTTATTGGTCTGAAAATGGCTCAATACTCTCTAACTCAATTTGATTGATTGATTGTTTATTTTATTTATTGACCAGGGGAAGTTTAGGGTCAAGTTCCACCTTCTCTAGATACATATTTACAAAAAATAATAAATCCTCCAACAATCAATTCAAATAATAAGCCTTAAACATCTATAAAAAAAGAAAATAACAAATAAAAAATTACTTCCACAACATGTCAATAGGTACAATCAAAGTTAATAAAATTCTTCTCAGGTAAGAACACTTTAACAATATAGTTTCTCCTTTTTGTTTTTTGTTTTCAATATTCTTCTGAAAATTTCTTTATTGAATTGGTAGTCACTGAACGTTTCAGTTCTTAAATTTAATTTGAAACCAGTGGTGTGCATAGATCACACAGTACTTCCATGTTTGAGTCGGTAACTGGTATAACCAATTATAAAATCGAGAAAATCGTACAAAGGCCGAAACGTGACCCTAGCGGTAAAGATCAGGCGTCATTCACTCGCCATTACAAATATTTAATACCTCTAGCGTCAAATGTATTGATTTTTGCACCCTGTAAAAAGCTCAACAGCGATAAACGGCGTAGGGCGGAAGTACGGTATGTGATCAAAACAAAACATGATCGTTGTTGGTCACATTTAAAGCAGAGACCCGAAATTTACAAGAGCGCTAGAATAAAATAACTGAAATCGCGTTTAACGAGGAAGTACTGCATGTGACCCCGATAATAAAAATCAAGCAAAATTCAACTGTTATAAAGAAAAATTTAAAGTCTAAAGTATATTCACTCTTGTCGTCTATAAAAATCTCTAATGCAAAAAAAACGGCATAAGGCGGAAGTACTGTGTGTTATCCAAACTATACAAAACAAGTTCTGTGAACGTGGTCAGAGTTGGTCAAATATATAGCAAAGAGCCCCAAAAAGTACAGTAACTGAAAATGCGTTTTGCGAGGAAGTACTGCAGGTGACCCCAATAATAAAAAACAAGCAATATTCAGCTGTCATATAGAAAATTTAAAGTCTAATGTATATTCACTCTTGCGGTCTATTAAAATCTCAAAAGTTGAAAAATGGCATAAAGCGGAAGTACTGTGTGTTACCCAAACCATACAAAACAAGTTTTATGAACGACGTCAAAGTTGGTCATATTTATAGCAAAGAGACCCTAAAAGTACAATAACGCTTACTAAAATAACTGAAAATGGTTTTACGAGGAAGTACTGCAGGTGACCCCAATAATAAAAGTCAAGCAATATTAGGCTGTCATATAGGAAATTCAAAGTCTAATGTATATTCACTCTTGCGGTCTATTAAATCTCAAAAGTTAAAGAAAGGCATAATGCGGAAGTACTGTGTGTTATCCAAACTATGAAAAAAACAAGTTTTGTGAACGAGGTCAAAGTTGGTCATATTTAAAGCAAAGAAACCCAAAAAATACAAATTAAACAACTGAAAATGCGTTTTACGAGGAGGTACTGCATGTGACCCCAATAATAAAAATCAAGCGATATTCAACTGTCATATAGAAACATTTTAAGTCCTCCAGCGTTCAAATATATTCATTTTTGTGGTCTATAAAAATCAAAATGTAGCAAATGTGCAAATAACGCGGATGTACTGCATGTGACCCATTTGATAAAAATCAGGCATCATTCAATCGCCAACCCCAACATTTTAAGACCTCAAACATTCAAATACATTGAGTTTTGCGGCCTGTAAAAATCAAAATACAAAACATGCACTTGTGAAATCGTGAAAAACGCTCATAACGTGGAGGCATTGTATGTGACCCACTATACAAAAAATCTAGTGTTTTCTGCTTGCCATAACCGACATTTCAAGCCCTCAAACGTAGAAAAATATTGACTCTCATAGCCTGTAAAAATCGAAACAGAAAAAACTTTGAACGCTTATATCTCGGAAGTACTGTGTGTAATTCAAAATCCGGAAAAACCTAATTTTGCATAATCACTGGGAAAACATTCCCTGAAAATTTCATGGGGTTTCATCCATTTTTCAGGGAGATATGGCGATTTATGTCAGTTTGTGACCACAGACAGACGGACAGACGGACAGACGGACAGACAGACACACAGACACACAGACACACAGACACACAGACACACAGACACACAGACACACAGACACACAGACACTTGTTCAGAAAGTGTTTCTGAGTATACTACTATGAAAATTTCTTCCATCAGGACCTCGGTTCCGAATTCGACTTTTCAGACGATCTCAATACTTCCATTTACTACGTAAACATGGAAGTAAAAATTGATGTACTCGATGTAAATTTTGGACCGATATAATGGAATTTTTTGTCCTGAAAATTTCGGGCCTTTGACGGGTGTTTTTTGGGGGGTTTTGAGGGGTGAAAATTCTTATTTTCCAATGCTTTTGAAAGATCAATTTCTATAGGAAGAGATAGAATCGAATGAGACAATATTTGAGTCAATAGTTTCAATATGGTTCTCGCGGTATCGTGGCTTTTGTATGAATATTCGATATTCTAAGAAATTTGCCAATAATGTAAATTTTCATAATTTGCGAAGCTATAATTTTTTTTCGATACTCGTTGAAATGGTCGTCTATACCGTTAGACGGTTAACTGACTTTCATTAAGTAATTAATAAACTATCTAAACTTACGAGTTTTGCCCAGAAGTTTAATCAAACCATACATATTGATGGAAACGTTCACATGAGTTTTGTTTAGTAACTGTAATAAATGTATGGTATTTTCAAATCACGATAAAAGAAAAGGAATTATAAACCACTATAAAATAATTTGCAGCGTTTTTTCTTTGGTTATCCAATTTATCAATTTTCGTATTTCATCAATTTTATCGTGATCATGATTGTTAACGCGAGGAAACAAATAAACAAACAGTATAGATTAATTTTGGGTGATTACCGATTAAAAAATCTGACCTCCGTTCAATGACTTCCATTTGTTACGACTTATGATGTTACTCGCTTTTCCTGTGTCGTACGTGTGATAACGTTCGAAGGAACCTTTGAAACTGTTTTCAGAGTCGAAACGCGAGGTAATTGAGGAGGAGCATGGTAAACTTGCAAAGTTAGTGTTCTCCGGGACGCAACTCTGATTGCGTTGAGTAGACCGAAATTCAGCCGTAGTTCTAATTCCTCAAATTGGCATTAATTTCTCAAATGTCGCTAATTTCGCATTTTAACAGAGTCAATCCTTTATAACTGCGAGCTGTGATTCGTAGAATTACAGTGCACAATCAGCTGCAAACATGTCGAGCTTGAGCGGTCGAGTTTGCCAGGATTTGTCGAGTAGTGTTACCAAGGAATCAACGACTCCTAAGGCGGCCTGCGGTCTCTATCTATCAAAGAAAGAAGATCTCCGATCTGTTCGTACCTTTTCTTACACACCGCTCCACTTTGCCCTTTAGAACTTTCCTTTGCCTTCCTATCTCCCATTGGCTATTAACTTGAAAGGAAGTGGCCGTTGACAGCCGTTGCTCTAGCTTCTGACAAACAAGGCCCAGACATGAAATCAGATCTGAGAGGCCACGCCTGCCGCTTGGTTCTCTGATTTACGATTCCCACCGACCAAGTTCACTATCGCCCTCTATTCTTTCCATTTGTCCTCGTCTGTTTTCGTCATAATAGCGCAATTAATCGGATGATTTCGAGTGTCGACAATTTGATTTCACTTTTTCTTAATTTGATTTCACATTTTTTTTTTTTTACTATGTGTACTGTTTCCAGCCGGAAAAATGTTCGAAAATCAGTACCGCACGAATGTAGTCGTTATAGCACAATTCGCCGTCAAAGTGATTAGCATCGATCGACCACTGATTGATCATCCGGTCATTCCCAGGTACTCTACTATACCCGATACGGCTCACTCGTTTCCTCATTGTCCCCGCACTTAGTCGAACAAGAACCGTACATAATCATCCGGTGTACGGTCGACCAGTATATAACTTAGGTGATTGATCATTTGTGGTACCTTGATGTAGCGACTATTTCGCAACGCACTCCATTTCGGTTATTGGCTACGACCCTTTCGATGGAACTAAAGTAGCGTCGTCGGCGTATTAGTTTCTAGTCATTGACGTGGAAATGGACGAATTTGCACTTTCATTATTGGAAGTGACACGACCTTAGGTATTTTGAGAGGAGCGCAAACCTTTTTCTTGTTTCTTTTTTTATCAAAAGAAAAATATTACTTAATTAGCGAGAACTAATTAAATAAATTTAACAAAAATACAGAAAGAAATCGATAAAATAAAAAAAATACAGATATGATCGAATTTTTCTAGCATGTTCCTTTTTAACAATTTTTTTTTTTTTTTTTTATTACCAGGTTCAAGGTACAAACGAAAGCACGCTTGGAAATATAAAAAATGTAATTATACATTCGTTTAGACGGCCGACCGAACGTGAAAACGTGAGAACTTCAAGTGAGGAGGAACAAATTAATTTTTTCGAGTGATTAATGAATGTAGAGAACGTCGCCGAAAATTAATCAGAAAAGCTTGCTCGGTTGTTTCAGGAGTAATTCGAGTTTTACTGGCACTTGTCTGTTCTACAAGAAGGGTTTTTTTAAAGCGTTGAAAAACGTGACTTCTAGAAATAGTACACAATTAGAAACAAGCTGAAAGCCATAAAAGTTCGTGAATTAACGCCCGATGATGGAAATTCACCTGTTTTACGTTGAAGTCGATGTTCGTCCGTAACGGCCGATGGTGAAGCGGTTGAGGAGGTCGAAAATTGTTGCCTAGCGGAGCTTTAGGTTCGCCGACGTCACCTTGCATTAGCCGTCTTAGACCGTGCAGCTGCAACAAAAATACAAAAAATAGTTACTGCCGACAGTAACATCAATGTTGCCTGAGTACTGAATGGCGCGCGGACATAATAGGGTTTCAATCATTGCAGGATATTTTATAAGCTATGAGAAAGCGACGGTATATTTCGATAAATATATAAATACATTTATTGATAGATATTTTACAACTGTCATGAATATTTCCCGGTAATACTTATTTTTTAGATTCATCGATTCGTAATCAAAAGAAAAATCGAAGGCCTTTTTTTTATTCAAATGTATCATCACATAAATTCGTTGAGATTAGTTAACAGTCACTTAGTAATAATCGGTAAGCGACGTCATTAAATTTCAATCGGTCTCTTGAACTTGACTATAAAAAGTGTGTCAAGTAACTTCGACATTCAAAATGACCTCAGCTCTTCTGTAAAGTAAGAATTTTTAGAATCGAGTGATTTTTGCCTCCTTTAGAAAACCACAAAAGATAAATTTGTACTTCCCAACTAGGATAGCTTTAAGGTTGAACTAGAGCTGTTAGAGGAGTTAACAGAGGGAAATCAAATGCAAGGTCAGTTCAACTGTGCCTAAACTAGCCTACTCCTAATTTAGATGGGGAGCATTTTATTGCTGCAACCGCCCTCTCAGGAGGTTTAGCGGTTAAAACGCGAAGCGATAGTTCAGCATAAGAAATGTTTCACAGGTACGAATAGAAGGCGATTTCTCACAAATGCGAAAACCGAGAGTAGGAAAAATGCGCATTTTAATACCATTTTTAACCAATTTTTCATTTCAGCTAAAAATTAAAATTAGTTTGTCAATGACTTCGATTAATCTTTCCTAAAATTTGTCAATGAAAACCCCAAATATTTTGATTCACAAATACTGCTGCGATTAACAGGTAAATAATGCAACAAAATATTGCCGGCTCTTGCAAAAATTCTGATTTTTCCAAAAATGTATTTCTTCACTGTAAAATGTTGCAGTTTGATTCTATTCATAATTCAACACTCTGGAGGATGATTGTTTCGTGAAAAAAATTGCCATCGAGAGACGGCGCCAGTTTATATCAAAAACTGTTTTTCATCCTTGGTACGCCATGTACATTTTTTGCCCTGGCGATGTAATTACAAAGCGAAGCGCGCCGTGGGCAGCGATGAGTTTCGACTTCCGAGTCACGTGTGCCTAACAGTAGACGCAATTAGCACTGATTGGTCAGTCACCCCTACCAATCGCTAAAGAATACAATCCCACGCCGCCCTCGTTTGTCAGAACAAACTTTTCAAGCCGGTTTCTTTCTTTTTCCCGCAGGATCGTAGTTTCAGCCTTTTCCAAGGCCATTTCGTCCCTCTACAGCTCATAAAGCGCGAATGGTCAGACAGGGGATACGGTGGCGACAAAATGAAATACGTAGCGTGAGGAGAATTAAACGGCGGTTCCTCTTCCGACAGATATTCAGGTTTGATATCATTGCGGGTTATTTTTAGACCAAGGGATCTTGACATATCCATATTAAGAGCTGCTCTGCTTAGGGAAACACTGATCTAACTGCGAAAAAACTATCAACCTCAGCACATACATCAATCGCAGTCATCTTTCTTTTGTCAATTTTGATTCATTCGTTCCAAAACTGCCAGTTGAAAAGGCTTCTGAATTTTGGAAAGGAAATGATTCCAGGCTCATGGCCCCATCGTAAGGCGTCATTTCCATTACCGATCAAAATTCATACTGATAATCAATTACGTAAGCATCATCAGTGAATTTCCAAAATCGCTTTACTTGGCATAGTTTTAGTAGTTGAATGGCGCGTCAAGTGAAAAATCACCGCAGGTCGTCTGTGTGAATGGACCATCGAAGTTTTCCTATTCTATGAGCGTTTCTTCCGCCCTACCTTCTCACACCCTTTCCCTTTTCGCATTTCCCTTTCCTTCCGCGGGCCCTTTTACTTTTCGCGGGATTTCACCTTTTTGTTCTTGGTCGAGTTTTCCGTCTCCACAACGGAAGCCGACTTACACCCGGCTACTAACCTGAGACTGTGAAAGAGCTAATTACAGATTGTATTACGGCAAAACTCTTTCCTTTCTTTGTTTTCCGTTGTGCTTTTTTTGCCGCCTATCTACTTTTCTGTCGTCGCATGACCTAGCTGACTTTCTTACAGTAGCGTCATTTTTTTTTCTTACTGGCCATTAGAAGAAAGCTAAACCGAAATAAAACGTGAGGCGATTTTTTTTCTAGAGCATTTAATTCGACGAACGTTGAGTAAGAAGCTTGATCAGTGAAAATTCGGGGAAATAAAAATCCAAATAAAAATAAATATAGGTATAATTTATTTTACCTAATTTATTCATAGATAAAATTTTCGCAAATAAAATGTGTTAACATAAAATATTTTCTCTTTAGTCAAAGGCTGTCCTGCATCGAAAGATGAGAAAATTAAAAAACTGAATCCTGCATTCGTAAAAATATTGCCGTTTAAGTGAGAGCATTCTGAAACAATGTTTTATTCCTAACCATAGTAAAGATGTGATAGTCACAATCGAATCGAAGTTGGAATGTAATGAAGAAAACGTAATCTCTACGCTAGCAACAGTTGGAACTATTGGATTATTCTTTGGCTTAATTGTAGTTATATGAACGTCTGAGGTAGCTTTCCCATAATAAATAGTTGACCGTAGATCCAATACGGATCCTCTCGAATATTCTTGTTTGTGTTTATGATTTATCGCCGGATATCCAACGAAGTTGAGCGTTTTTGAAACTTTTCGCTCCGATTTTCCTTGGGAATTAACAGAAAGGACCAGTTTCGAGAGGAGGGGTCCCCGAGTAAATTTGCGTCCCCGTTTCCCGGTCTGTGGAATTAAGGACTTTACAACTACTTTGTACTTTAAGGGAGTTAGTTCTTCTTCGGTAGTCTCAGTCTCTCCTCTCACATAGCGAACCCACCCTATAACGTTTTTCCTCTCGCATTTCCCTCACATTCCCGCCCAAGTATTTCAATCGATATCGGTTTCGTCCCTCTTCTATTTGCTCCGTAATCCTGGTTAATAATCCTCCGTCCCAAAAAGGGATACCGGTCCATTGGGTCTATTTAGTGGAGGCCTATATTCAACAAAGAACCATTGAAGGGACGTAAATAACGTTTTGCTCGAACTTGTTCCATATTTACGATAAAACGAGTTGGCGCCGATTATCCGATCGTTTTACGCAGAAATTTAAAAGCCCCACAGTTCTTCGATTTTCATCGTTTTCCCAACGGAACGTTCTGTATTCCAAGAAACAACTCATTTTCTAATTTTAAAAACAATTTATTTCCGATGTCATTGATTAATAAATTATTTTATCACGGACAAGTCAAAATCGTCAAAAGCTCATCATCTCAAAATAATTACATACGATATGGCAATAGTTATCCGAATCCGTCTCGTTCCGAATTCGAGTTTCAGAGTTATCCCTAATTACATAGAAGTACAAGTCAACGGAACTGAAATTCAACGATAACCTATTAGTAAATTTACCCCTAGATAAAAAATATAATTATTATTAAAAAGGATTAATAGGGGGACATTATACTGATTTCTTCCTATTTATTATAGTAGGTAATTCGTAAGATAGCAACTATATTTAGTTTATCTATAGTGATATAGATATTTAAAAATATTCAGACCGTGGAGATTTTTGATAGATATGGTGAATGTTGTCGTTTTTTTACGATAAATCAGACCCTCGATCAGATAAACGCACGTAGGTGTTCCTGGATTTATTACACACACAATTTTATGAGTCAGTTCATTCCCCATTGAAAATCAAGTCCCAATAAGATAGAAATAGCCATCATTAAAAGCTTTTATTTGTTGTGGATTTGTCGCTTTTTTCGTTCTTCGCTGTTGGGGTTGAGGGGGAGAAAACCACGGCGACTCGTTCTCCTGTTTTTTATTGTTGGCCTGCCAAGCACTTTCTCCCATTCGGGCATCATCAGGGCTTCGTAGCACCATTACAAGGTATCCGGTATCCGGTCCTCCGGCCGTGGATACCTTGTAATGGTGCTACGAAGCCCTGATGATGCCCGAATGGGCGAAAGTGCTTGGCAGGCCAACAATAAAAAACAGGAGAACGAGTCGCCGTGGTTTTCTCCCCCTCAACCCCAACAGCGAAAAAAGCTTTTATGGAAATGGAATTTAATCACATGATGTTACTTGAATCGAATAGCTCATTATCAATGAAGGGTTCGGATTCGACTGGTGATCTTAATTTTGCTCGACTTTACCTTGCACAGAGAACATACAGGAAAAATAGACGCGCCGTTTTATACACGGGATTTGATAGAATCCAGGGCCATCGGTGGCGTAACCCATCCTACCCATAATTCGATAGCGGCTCAATCTCAGGCTTCGGTGGGAACGTTTACCACTAAAACGAATTAGCTTTCTGATCGGGTTCATCATCCGCGTCTCAACTCATCTCTGACAGGCCGCCGTGATGGCAAGGCAATTCAAAGCGTTTGATACGTTTCGACGCTGTCAGTTTCGAAAACTCTGGGTCAGCTGATCGAACATTCAGTGAAATTGATGGAAAGCCGCTGATGGCGATTGGTTCGTTAACTTATCGAGTCTTCCACGTGCGAGACGTACTGGAAATAAACAAAAAGCCACAGCTGCTATCCAGAAAATTTAAAACATTTCAAAATTATTTTTAAAAAATGATCTGAAGTTATTACATTTCAGATGGAATTATCGTGTCTTATTTTACTTCAAAAAGCTTGGCCAGCCTTTTAAAAATATAGTGGAAGCGGTACTTAACGCTAATTTTTTTCACATATTTTCCATCAGAAATACTTGAATATCAAATTTCAAATTATTCCGAAACACTTACAAGCAAGACGGTTAACGATTCTTAGGGCGAAGCTTTAAATTTTTAGCAATTCTAAAAGCTGTGCTATTTTTAGAATAATGTATCGAAATCGGTATTCATCGAAGTTCTCAGAGAATTCGAGCCGCTAATTGGTGCTATACAATTCGCAGCGTCTATAGGGCGAAACTCGTTTTCAAGGAGCCAAATCAGTCAACTAGGGCGCTCATTAACCATAATATCCTGTTCAGTGAAGTACCCCCTCAATCCCCACACGCTCCGAAAGTCCATTCGACTGGAAGGATGAATATTTTAGCGGAAACTCGGATAACTCCCTTCGTCGTCATTAGCTTTGCCGCGTTAAAAGATAAAGCTGCGAGAATGGAGATGAGCCGAGTTTCCCCCAACACTGTACTCCGGTTCTTCCGCACCTTCAAAGTCGGTAAAAGCGACTAACCTGGCCGGATGGAAAATTATCGGGTAAAATGCGATTATTTTGTTTTGCAAAATCAGCAGGAAAGCTTTTCATGTTCCTATAGACGGGTGGAGCGTGATGGAGTTGCGAAGTATCGCTTGATAATCCATTTATTACGGTAATCAAGGGGAAGAGCAGTATTCGATCTTCCTTGTAGTCGGATAAGTAGTGCCGAGCTGAAGTTTGCAGGTAAGCGAGGCAGGAAACTGTGCACTTTCCTTTCAACGCTTAGTCTAAGTTCGCAAGGGACGGAAATTGTTCAAAATGCAGAACCGAGAACTCGGACAACTTGAACAAAGTGGTTTGAAATTTTCATCAACGCCAAGGTAATTTTTACAGCGTATACCTAAAAAATGTATCGATAATTATTTTCTATTGAATTACCTCAATTTCAACTAAAGCGAAATTTTTTTCGAAACACAAGATGAATGTTGATGTTGTGTACAAGATGAAATCGGTACAAGATAAATGGCAGCTTAGCTAAATTAAACTAACGTCATCAGAAAACCAAGAGTAATTTGTTCAACCATTACAGCTCAAATAAATAACCAAACACACGAAAGCGATGCGATCAATTTCAGAACCATATGAACGAAAGCATCAGCGTCTTAAGAAGTATCGAGACAGTCCTGAGAACAACGTTATCGATGAAGCTATACCGGCTCCAAGATGGGAATGTTGCCGTTGATGAGGGTAGCTCGAAAACAAAGTGCTCCTCCTTGGCAGTACGCAAGACACAGCAGCAGCGGAATAGTAATTCTCATCCGTTCTGGCCCCTTTCGTCTGAATCTTCCATGAAGATAAACAGGCAAATTTCCACCTCACGTCCGGCGATTTTCCTTCGACGTTCCGATTCTTCGAAAGCTCCTAACTGAGGCAATCACTATGTCGGCTAGGCCGATAGGATCTACAGTTTTCCGTAGGCGCGTTTATTTATTCATGATATCCGTGTTCCACTATTCCCGAACGATGTCGATGGGTCTGTTCGATTCAAAATTCAGGAAGGAAAAATTGAACGAGTCAAGTATTCGTTTGAGGTCAATGAACTTTTGACCAACAGATGTACTCCGATACTTCCTGTTCGTCTAGTTCTGGATGCATTGAATTATTGATAAAAACCACTCGCGATTCGAGTCCACAACCACGGCAATATTCTAAACGACCCATATTTTCATGAAATCGTTCAGAAATTAATTCCTTCATTCTCACACCGGTTTGTTTCTTCCAAGGATATTAATGGCAGAGTACAGCGGATACAAATGTAATTTTATCAATTACCTTCGATCGATCAGCTGAGAATTGCCGGATTCATCGGCGGGCTAAATTAAGCCAGCGATACCCCCCGAAAGACCCAAGTTCATGCATCAACAGGTGTCTGTCCTTGGAGAAATAATAACAACGCAGGAGGGAAAAAGAAAACGTTGAAAAACAAGAGAAGGAGATTGTAGGCGTTTGGAGGTACCAGGGATTGGGGTGTCAGCGACGGAATTAGGAAGAGTTTGCTTGCCTTTCTCGCTTGGGCAAACACAACATGAATTATATAAAGTTTTTTCGACCACTTTCTTTTTTTGGATTTTCCTCCCTCCATCTTTTTTTCACCCGGATCGACCGAAGGCGGTTTATTTACCACAGAAGGTGCGAGAGTTAAAAGGGGAAAAACAAGTTCAACTCGAAACTGCTGAAAGGTCTGCAGAGTTTCTCGATGAAGAGAAGCTGAAGTTCGGTCTTATCCGACAATTGATATTTTCAACCCAATGCCCAACATTCTGATTCCATTTTTGCCGATTTTAAACCACGTTTGATTTTATAGCAGATGTTAGGAAGAGTTTGCTTGCCTTTCTCGCTTGGGCAAACACAACATGAATTATATAAAGTTTTTTCAACCACTTTCTTTTTTTGGATTTTCCTCGATGAAGAGAAGCTGAAGTTCGGTCTTATCAGACAATTGATATTTTCAACCCAATGCCCAACATTCTGATTCCATTTTTGCCGATTTTAAACCACGTTTGATTTTATAGCAGCAATTTGGCATTTCGCTCGATTGCAGTAACAAATATCTCGAATCTTAAGCATTTCGCTCGATTGCAGTAACAAATATCTCGAATCTTAAGGGATTTTCGAGTTTGAGTGTGAGCAAAGACAATTAGATTGTCGCTGTTTGCAAGTTTCCCCGAAGCGCATTAATATTACATGTGCGGTTGGCCCGACCACGTTGGAAAGTCAATGCTTTCCGCAGTCAAAGCTTGAGGTCGGACAAAAGGAGGCCAGCTACGACACACTCAAAATTTTAGCAGCCCCTCGCAAATCTTCGCACAAAGGAAACGACCGCGTGTAGAAATGCCGCGGGACACTCGCTTTGTACTTTATCAGATTGGATAATATTGTCGCAATTAGGTTACACGTGTGGAATTGTTATGAACTGCAATCACGAAAGTGATGTTTCACTATATTGCAGGAAAGTAGATGCGGCATGTGGTTAATTTCAAGCGGCCCAGAAAATGGATTATGCGGCTGTTTCAATTTCAGACTTGGAATTCTGCCGTGTTGAGATGTAGTTAAGTATAGCGACGTGAGTTGGCAACACGCATATTTCTCATACAGCTCATCCTCAAGTCGCGAGACGGACTTCATTAAAGGTGTTATCGCTTTGTGCCGGAGTAATGCCCTGAGGATTAAATCACGAGAAGAGCTCATTGTAGGTCAGGTTATAATGGTTGTACGATCGAGTGAGGATTGAGTGTGGTCCAATATTGTGATCTGAAAGCCCCATTGCGAGCATCGCGTTAAAATTGAAGAGAGTGTTCGACGAGCATTCCAACGAGTGTAAAACGGTTTTTATAGCTCCAAGAACTCTCGAATTCCCTCAGGTCAAATTTCTGAAAATCTCACAAATTCGGTATAAAAACTGCGATAACTCGAGAAACAATAAAGCTATTGACTCGGAAATGGTCTCATTCGATTCAGCGTACAAAAATCTAAAGAAATTGATGCAAAACACACCGTTGTCCGAAAAACATTCGAAAATACGAATTTTCTCCTACTCAAAACCCTCCAAAAATGCACTTAAAATTGAGCTAGCAATGTGATTCAAGAATCGGGCCATTGTGAGCCCGAGATTTATTTTTGGTGATAATTCCAAGAAAGTAGCTATGGATGGACAGAAATTTTTATTGGATATTCGGGTTCTTCATGCCTTGACATGTAAAATATCTAATTTTGAGGGGGCTAGACAATTTTTTTCTTGGGTGATTACAATGGTTTATTATTGAATTGATAAACGAATATTGAATAATAAACCAATATTATTGAACAATGAACCAAAACCATCGCTTCACGCTGAGCATGTTAAATTCTGCGCAGATTCGAACCACTTTGATTTCCTATTTTATCGCTTCCACCCTTTTCGAATGGAGCGATGAATAGCACTAATGGGAACCGAGTACATCGTGTATTCATCGTCCAAAACAGTTGACCTGTGTCAAATCCGCAGCACGTCGGCGGGGAAGCCGATATTCAAATGATTTCTCGTTGATATTCAACAACACATTTCGTGTTTTGAAATCAGCCTCTCAAGGGAAAGATTTGATCTCTATTACCGACGGGGAGTGCGAAACTCGTAAATTGCCAACCTGTTACGTAGGAATTACGTTAGCGCTGCATTTACGTCCGAAATTATGACTGATTTCTGCAGTTGGCTCGTGACGGCGAAAAGCGGTGTGAATTTTACTGTCAACGCTGGAGAAAGCATTGAGGGCCGAATCCACTTATGGATTTTCGGGAAAATGCAAATATCAGTAAAATTGCAAACGAGAAATCGAACGTAAGCGAGGTCAAGTCTCCATACGTTTCGCTCCAACAATAAGTAACGAACGTAATTTTTAATTGAACGAGAAAAAAAACAGCAGCAGAGACGAAATTAGGTCTGAGAGATTGCGATATTGCCAGCTCGCAGAACAGGAGAGCTTTGATGGGAGTGTAGAGATACGAACTAGAATCAGGAAGATATTGAGAATGGAAATGAAAAATAGTATCTCGGTCGTACCCTTTTCGCAAAAGCTGACACAAGCTGTCAGCGCAAAGCAAGGCGTTCGCACGATGCTATTGTTTCGTCGAATTCACCAATTTCCGTTAAAGGTTTTTGATTGGGTAGGGAAAACGTTCGGATAAGAAGGAGCTGGTGATTGTGTTGGTGGCGATTGTACGCTGGGATAGGACCGAAAGGGGTGAAGTTTTCGTCCAAATGAATAAAGAGTAAACAATGGCGCCAATTACAGGTGATGGATGTTTTCGTCGGAGGCGGAGTTGCGAGAAACCCATCCGCGTCGATCGAGTTCACGGCCCGTTAGTTCGGACAATGGGGCATCCCAACTGAGGAGTTGGAAATTCGAGGGGATGTTGAGGGATGAGAATGGAGAAGGAAGCGTTGAACGGTTGAATACGTTTTGCTGAGAAATGGCAGAAGATGGTACCGACCGGTAGAGTCAGCTTCCTTCAATCAATTAGCCCGGCAGGGTTTTGGATATGGAGTAGTTATGAGGAGCAGCAGATACGGAGCACCTCCGCTTCAGTTTGGCACAGTCAGCTAAATATTAATCATATTACCGTCTGAATCAGACGTGAACCTCCCTAGCTGAGGTGAGCTGAGGTGGGCGTGCTACATGAATATCCTCAAACGGTCATCTATAGCACTATTCTAGCACTGAACACTTGCAATTGACAGAGTGTATATCAATCTTCAAACGTAAGCAGCAATCGAACGCATCAACTATGGTCAATACGACGGCTGATGAGAGGACATTTTGAAAGCCTCATTGAACCCGTTGGAGTTGATTATTACGATCTGAATTGCATTAATTTGCTGGTATCATAAATGCGTTGTGATTTCATAATTTTTTCAATCCCTTCGTAACAAGATTATAATAACTTACATTATCAAGGTAAAATAAACCCGCTGATGACATGATGTCAGTTTATTTTTTCGATCTAATGATAATTCACTCCAGTCGAGGATTTGGTCGTAAAGTTTTGGCTGATTTTATTTCTTATATTCAGTCTGTATTTATTCATGAATCTTTATCTTATGAAAAGAAAATGACCTACGATGTATGAGATTGATTAGGAGGTTAGGTAAGGAAACTAATTTACGATTTTAGCTGCTAAGACGGGCGAAATTGGACGGCATCACTCACTGTATGACACTTATATGGGCTTGAAGCTGGTTCTACGCCATCACGATAATACGTCAAGAGACCTCATCGTGCCGTCAAAATGCACCTCAATGTTCTCCGTCTCTCCCCTCATTGATTTTGTTCATTATCTTCATGCAAAGATACCAATATAATTGCCAAAAGAACTTATATGTAGGGTATTTTTTTCGACAAGTTTTGGTCTAAAAAATAATAGAGGAGGCTAGCATCATCTCCATTATGTTAATTATGACCGATTCGAATCTAGTAGAGTCAGTCGAATTGTTAAATTCCATCCAAGTTCCACTAGATTGAATGCAAATCTCATCGATAATCATTTCTACTTGATAATTTGAGCCTTTTGATAATTAAATGGACATGAAAGCACTGACCAGAATACGATTTTTATGACTAATCTAGATTCCTTTCTGCACTTACTTTGTAAGCATGAAGATTGAAGTATTCAAACGTCGTATGTTAATACATGAAAACCAATCCAAGAAAAAAATAAAAGTGACAAAATATAATGTATTTAATTTATTGAAATTCTTGACGAACCTGTTGTTTGGTGATATAGATGGGCTTGTTCAGTATGACCCAGGTCAGTGTTTCGTGGCACGGCGGCATGGTCGTGCTGCCGTCGTAGGTCATGTAGTATTCAGTGTCCGGCAGAAGACCCACGACGGACAATCGCTTTACTTCGACCTCTTCACCTACGCCAGTTCAAGCAAACGAATACACGCACAAATGGATAACACCTTTAGCTCGATATGTTCAAACGGTTCAGAAATCGGAGTTATTTTTCAATTATTAACTTTTTTTCAAGTTTCTACCAACGCACAATTTTGTACCGAAAATACTCTTAAATTTCGTCATCATCGTGAGAAAATCAATCTAAATCACCGATGATTAGAACTTGTTTGATTGATTAATCTAATCACCGGTGCTGCGTGCTCGCGAATTCAAACGTCTGATAAACTCACCTCCATATTTGATTTTCTCCAGGTTATCCGTCAATATCCTTAGCTCGGGATTGGACAGGTCGCCGAGCTGAAACAAGCGAAACAACAGTGATGAATCACTTGAACGGACATGCGCCGACAGGAGTGGACAGATTTAAGCCAACGACTCATCAGTCAATAGGTAAATCGATCACGGTGGGTGACAGGAAGTGAAATTCCCACGTGGAAAATGACTTGATAATTTCGTCTCATTATTTATCCGTTTGATCGTTTTTTGATGTACCTATAGAAAAAGCACGGAACAATTGACGTGAAAACGTAACAAAGTAGAAAAATTGTAATAATTGCGTTTGAACTCTGAAGTGACTTTAGTTCAATTTTATGAGTACTGATACTAAAAGTTCATTCTTTTCCACAGTTGTGCTTCCATTTTTCTTCACAAAAACAATACTGAATAATTACGATAGTAAAAAATTAATAATAATGTGGTTTTTGCCTTTGAAATTGGTATAGTCGGCAGGATGGTAGAGCGGAAAATGCGTCAACTTCGCAAACCTAGTATCACAAGTATTATAAGCTGCGTTCACAAAGTATCGGAACAAACGAGGGAAGAAATGGAAAATCGACATAAAGTCAATGCTGATTTGGTAAGAATTCATCATCAACGTCAACGGAGCGAACAAAATCCTGAAATTCTCTAAGTCGTTTTCTTATTCGGTTTATAAAAGTGCTGCGTTTGAATATCTGTGTATTATATAGATTGTTCAGTGGATTTGTGAAATCCTGCGGAGCGATGTTCTTGCAACGTTTGAGATTGACGTCATCCTCTTCCACACGACACATTTTATCGAAAATAAATCGCAGCATATCGTCTGCTTTTAGAAAAAGAAGGTTTCGATATTCCAAGCACCAAATACTTTCGACGCCTTGGAATTATTTTTTTATTCGCAGGAACAATAATTGGACGATAAAACCATTTTATTGCATCCTTCGTTGTTGAGATTTTGGGGAAGAAAACCATGGCGACTAGTTCTCCTGTTTTTTATTATTAGCCTGCAAAGCACTTTCGCCTCTTCGGGCATCATCAGAAAAAATTTATTGCATGGTTGCCTCGTTACTATAAATAATTTAAAAATATATTTATATATATTGAAGAATGCATTCCGGTTTTCCTACACGGGATAAACGTCTGATGTGGAAAGAGACATACAATTTTGCGAGTAAATGATAAAGAAACTAAGTAGTAAGTCAGATGGAACGAAAGAGAAAAGACGGATTTGTCCTCATGAACGAAAGCCGCTTACTAATTTTTATTCTTCAAATCGATTATCGATGTGACGTACCTGAAAATAGCTTTTCCCCCCATAAATAGCTGTATAGTTAATCGGTCCTCGGTTTTATAAACGTGAGGTTTTTGGATCTTGGGAATATTTAAAAAGACTGGTTTTACAAAAGCGTCCCCAAATGAATTTCACTTGTATTCTGGATTTGCGGAAGAAAATTATCTAACGCCATGACAAAGCAAACTTTTTACTTCCATTTTTTCGTAGTAAATGGAAGTATTGAGATCTTCTGGAAAGTCGAATTGTTTAGTCATTTATTCGTTTATACTTGAAATAAAAAAGACGTCATAAATATCTAAGAATTCTTATAAAATCGCTATATTTTTGGCGATCTATGTAAATTGTTAGGATAAGCAGCTTCTGATAGGTATCGACGATGTTTTCGTAAACATCTGCTGCGTCATTGGAATAGTTACTTGCCAAAGCTGTCGACCGAGGTGGTGAAAACGATTTAAACGGTCCAAGTGTATTTAAACTAAGGGCAATTAATATCCTCTTAACTGGCACCACTTGAAATGAGATTCCTCCCTCGGGAACCCGACTTGAACACCACGAAACGGGAAGACGGGTGCAAATGGGAAGAAAATCCCCAACCTGAGACTTACTTTCCTCATCCTACTTTCCTCGAAAGCCGAAAGCTTCGCCGCAAGTGGGAAAAGGGAGTCTAGGCGAGAGCTTAGCATTTCCGCATATGCGAGCAGCCCTTGGCAGGTGGTCGTTTTCCCAGTTGCCACTGCTCTCCTGTCGTCCCCGTTTCTGTTCGCTTTTTGCGAAAAAAAATCCACCGTCTTCCGCTTCAGAATACGGCTAGTACGAATTATATCGACATTTTAATGCTCGGAACGCAGAATCTTCCATTGCTGTTTTCCTATTCTCCTTGAGGCGTCTTTCAACTGAGGTTGTATCTCAACCTTCTACTCTCAACAGCTGCTTGAAACCGCTGAGATGTCTGTTTTTCTAACACTTCCGCTAAACAATAAGCCCGGATTACGTTTTTGAACGCGCGCGAGCAGAGCCAAATAGTGAGTACGTTACAGTCCGTTGAGCATTACGAGTTAACGAATCGTAGGAAGAATGAAGAGATTGAGGCGAGTTAAAACAACGTATTATTTTATTTCCTCCGAACAGAAATGAGTACCAAGTTTATTTGACAAATGAATTGGAAATCCGAGCGAAAATCCCAAGTCTGGGATTCTTTTCATGTGAACCTCGGAGCACTCCAAAAAAATTGGATTTTTTCAAAACAACCTCGTCACCTATTTTTGAGTTCATGAACTCGGTTTTTGGTTGGGGAAAACCATAACTTTCTTCATGGGAAATTCGCTATACGGATGCAAACATGTTAAGAACGTGAGAGTTGAAGAAAAATCGGAGGAAACGACGAAGAAAAAAGAGAATAGACGTCCATCGACAAAGACAATCATATGTCTTTGCTGTCTTCGCAGGTTTAACAGCTCGGAGACAACAGTTTTATACGCAAGGGCTCGAATGTCTTCGGACAGTTGTTGCAAGTGTTAAAACGAGGGGCACAACGAGAAAAAAGGTAATTACATCGTTGGGATGTTTCTCCGAGTGCGAGGGGTCACAAGAAAAACGCCGCCGTTTTACGGGGGCAGTAAACCCGCTTTGTATCTCTCCCGGGTGAAATATTTAACATCGAGAAGGAGAACTGGGATGCTCTGAACACAAGGAAGGTTCCTCTGTCGTGGCCATCTTCGGAAGGTGACGCCTCTGGGGCTGCTTTTAACGGGATAAATATTTTCTTGTAGCCGGAGCTCTGTTGCAATGACGGAGTGAAACGCTGGCAGCTCGAGGTAAAAAAGGGAGAAAAATAAAAGAAGAAAAAGTGGGGAAAAATGAAGGGGAAAAGGCGATAAAAGTGAATTTTTCATGAGACAAGCGACACTCTCCAGACCGAGATGGGGAAAAATTGTCCTCTCTGTTGAACGGTTCGTGTGCTGGGTTCGATTTTTTATTTAATGGCGCTCTGATCTAGAAAAGAAACATACATCGTTTGGTACATATTGCAACTTCAATTCACGGATTTCTTTTACCTCTCAGAATATTTTTTATGTTCGTAGTACTACTTTACAGAGCAGTTACAATTTGATTTAAATTTAAAACACCTTTTGAACGAAACGCAGACGATTCGAGCAATAAATAACATAATCGCTGCTTTTGAATAATGGAAGAAAAACATGATCGAACAATAACTACCGCAATCGACTTTCTCGTGAGCATTGTAGCCAGGAAAATCAAGTTTGAGTTTTCTAAATAAACGCAACAACCAAACGAAATACTGTTAGAAAAACAGCTAGGGTGTAATAAAAAGCGATATGTCTACCCCAACTGCTTATTTGGCAAAGGTAACGTCCTCCAACGTAAAACGTGTCGTCATATTGCTCTGATGTCAATGACTTCGCGATTTGAGCAAAACGACAAGGAAAAAGCCTTACAAATATAAACCAAAAGATGCAGAGGAAATCTCGTACCTGTACAAAGTTCTGGGCTGAATAAGAGATTGTATAGGAGGAGCAAGACGAGGAAAATGGCCCACTTGCTCCATCTACTCGTAAATTGAATGCCATCTGTTTGTTGGAATTTCCGTCTTTCCTCGCTCCCCAACGGAAAATGGCTTATTCGCTTACCGACATATGAACAATCGTTGAAGAAGAAGAGACGCTTATCTAGCAGTTTATGAGCCTAATATGAACGCGAACTGAACATTTCTGTTGAATTGGAAATATTCGTGGATTTTTGAAAACCCTCCCTGCGACCAGTTTTCCTAGAATATTTCTTTTGTCCCAAATCTATAAATTGTTCATTATTATAGATTTTTTTCAGGTGACTAAATTATTATTGCGAATGTTTACTATAGTAAAGGGAAGTGCTATTAGAGACATTATTTAACTAGAACTCATCTATTTACCAAAGAATTTTCGTTGATATTATTTAGTATAAAAAATGAATTTATCGAGCAATAACTTAGTAAGACTTTTTTGCTTTTGAAATTTTTCTTCAAAAACATCTTGTCGAGGCTCAACTACCACGATATTTTGAAAATTCCATTTGCCTCGCGGTTGGGCTTTATATTTCCACAATCGATCAATAATAAAATTGCGTGTCGTAAATAAAAAAATATAATAAGATAATATAAAAATAAATATATTGTGACCAAATATGAAAGTATCTTTGTTGTCAGATGTACTCGGGAGTAAGTTTATAAATTCAAAACCTCTAAACCTACAAAAAAAAAAAAAAAAAAATAGAAATAATAATAATAATAGAATACGTAAGTATCTATACCTAAATAAATAAATAACCTGTAAAAATAAAAACTTTTTCAATGTTAAAATTTTCTATGAAAGCAATCATAAATTGTTGTTGAAAATACTCTGGGCGCACATTGTAGCAACTTAGTTTTGTCCCAAGTTGAGAACGAAAGCCCTCAACTTCGGATCCTCTTACATCGGCATTCAACTGAACGCCCTGAGCCCATAATACTTTTCTCCCACTTTCCGTACGTCTGTTGGTGAAAAATGACATCAGATGAGCGTATTAAAGTACCAATAAAGAAAGAGGGTCGTTATCTGACAAATAGACGGCCCGTGCTAAGAATTCCCAACAGGTTTTCTAGCACGTTTTTGGAACCAGATGCTTCTCAAGATTCGATGCGCCGGGCTCATCTTTTCCGGCCGTCATTCATAATAGGGAGATCGTGTCGAGTATAACCGATTTTCATAATGCGAGCGCAAACGCGATTCGAACAACCTTTTGCGGATGGTTTTTTTTACGCGAAAAACGAATGACAGGGGTTAACGATCCAAACAGTATTTTTACAACGAAATTTTATAGAACTCGATTCTATTTCTTCCTAGCTACGTTTATTTGGCAGAGGTTCATTTTTACGACATTATTTCCAGTGTTTTGGGGAAACGAGGTCGAAGCGTCAGAAAAAGTAACCGAACTTGGCAAAATTGGTAAAAAGTTACGTCCACGATGATGATATTTGACGACTGGAAACTTCCAGTCATTTCCAGTTATTCATTCGAGTTGTAGAGCGGTTCGGGTTAGCGAACTTTCACGAGATCGGATACGATTCCATGGTTTTAACCCAGATACTCCTGAATATTTTTTTTTATATTTTCTTTTCAATTTTTGTTAATATTTACTCTTTGGGGTGCTAATGGACAGGGAAAAAATATTTCAGGTAGATATGAATTCTAGAATGCTGAGAATTCTAGATCCTTCCAGAAGGACGTCAGGAGCATACACTTGACCTTGCACCGGACACTATTGTGACAGTCAATAAACTTGAGTGATGAAATATGGGATATATAATGTGTAACAACAATTAAAATTTTAATAAAATAACATTATTTACTTGCAATAACATTAGAATGATTGTCGTTATCAAAAAGAACACATTGTGGGATAATATAACACCATACCATTCACTCTTCATGCTACATATCGACCTAAAAACTTGAGGATTCAAAATGAAACGTGAACCGCCTGGTTATCTTTAACACACAAATTGGTACATTTTTTTCATAGAGTCCACAGTTTTGTCGTTCTTTTCTCTGAGTAAGGAATCGTTAGTTGGTCAGCCACATAATGATCCTGTCTGTCAACGTCACATCTGTTTTACTGACTTGAGAAGGTCTTGCTGTGCCTAAAATAACTCTTTTATTTGAAGTTAAAATTGAGGAAGCAATGCTTCGACGGAATAAAAGGTGATCGAGGTTTCCCCCATCATTGTGATCCAACTGCCATTGCTACCAAGCATTTTGCTCAGCTAAACCGAGCATTTGAGCTATTAGAGGGAAAAACTCCCCCTCGGAATCAAAAAATGCAACAATAAAGAAAAGAAGAATAGAAACTTTATTGGCCATACTTGGTGCTGGCTGCGTCCTGACTTTCTCTTCACAACTCTACATACTCATCCCTACAGTACAAATGAGAGATATATAAATTGACATCACTTGCTTGAGTGCATAAGAAGAATAACTAATATCAAAATAGCTAGTGCATATGTAGTGAAGATGGACTAAAAATATATTTCCATATATCCACCAAAAGGTACATTCAAGGTAGTCCATGTGGATCGCCTTACTCCCTACTGCGGAGGAAAACAAAAAGAAGAGGCGGGAGAAGTGCAGTGAAGATGGACTTCTATGAAAAATGTTGCATGGAGTTATACAAAATTACGTTGATAGTTACAAAAAAAATATATTCAGTCAACTTCTGGCGGTCATACGAATTTCCCAAATTTCAACGAGAGCCAGAATCCTAACAATATCCCTTAGACCAGGCCTGGGAACCCTTTTGACATTTGCAATAGCCACAGATTGCAACTGCAAGCCAGGAAAATGCTCAAGTGTTGGACCATACTCAGTGCCTGAGTCCTCGTCTGACACAATATCAATGGCATTGACAGAAGATATTGCCACATTGTTGTAAACATCAATGTCAGGGTCATAAATCCTCCTCAAGCATGGGTAAAGTTCACTGAGAGTGAGTTGTCCTCTGGAAATCGAAACTCAAATGGATAATCCTAATGTCCTTCTGGAAGGTTTCATCAGTTCCCCCCTCCATGGACACCAGGCAGGGTTTTGAATCAATTCAAATCTTTCATGAATGTATTACTTAACATCTAAGGTATTGAATTGCATCGTTATCTAGGTTTATAAATGATGAATAATTGCATGGTACTCGCCCATCCACAAATATATCCGTTAGTTCAGCCATACCGGTCACACAGTTTCACAATGATCCAATTGGTGAACAAACAATACATCACACGCTCACTTTTGGGTTAGGAAAATGATATTAGTCCATGTAACGTTTGTTAAAAAATATTAACTCATCATGATAATGCTCTTGGCAGCAGATAGAGCATGCTAAATGCAACTAGTACCTGCATCCTTCTGGAAGGACGTTAGGATTATCTGGGTTAAGAGTTTGGGGACGGACATCTGAAGTTTTATCGAGTTCGTATGATACCGCTCGTCAAATGACCGCCTGGCCCCAATATGAAGAAATAAAACGCCAGAATAGCGTCTCGGGATGAAATCGATGTTCTTTACCGTTCGATGGATCGATATTAAACCGTTATTGGGTAAGATTAAATAGTTGTTTTTAGAATGGAACTTAGAGTTAGGAGATTTTCAATATTGTCTTTTGTCATACGTAAAAGAAAAATTGAATAATGTGACTTTTAAATCTGAAAGCAGACACGTTTTAAAAGAACCAAAGGAAAAATCATGTTTAACATAGGTAATTTATATTAGGCCGTTATTCTACAAGCTAGTTAGCATCATTCTAGTAGGAAACATTTGTTTTTAAAATTAATTGCTTTTACCACTCGATGGCAAACTCAGAATCGGCCCTGAAGAACTATCGATACTAATCGAAGACTACTATTCGATACTTATCCTCGGTTTCCCGCCTTGTCATATCAATAAAAACGAAGAGAAAAGTGATGGCAATGAATGTTCTTCCGAGTTTGAGAGGAAAGGCGGCTGGGATCCCGAAGATCAATAAAATACCGTTTTTATAACCTTTTACTGCTATGGACACTGACGGAGGTATGGATCAGTATAAAACCAAATATAAAAATGATCCCGGCGATCCCCTCTGAATCAGTTAAAAGGGTATCTCTAGGTATCTTGTGTCTTAAACCTCAGTTCACTGGAACTAATGAAATCCTTAACCGAAACCTAGTCTCGATTGAACCCGAGCCCGATAGCATTAAATAAACGAAGCACCGTAACAATAATTGTTCAAAGAAAAGTACACGAATAAAATTGTTTTGATTTGTCAACCCATCTTACCTTGGACTGAGAAAATTACAATTCCATCAATCTCGATTTGATGCATATCAAGTATTCAGAACGGTTTAAATTCATTTACCATCAATCAATAGTTTCCATTTAATAAATAATTTTATCTATGTTGTACTAAATAATAACTTTTGTGGTGAATCGCAGAAAACAAGAAAATAGAAAAAACGCTGCAAATGAATGTACAGTTATGGTAACTATATGAAGAAAAAAAAACTCCCTGGCAACTATTATAATTTCAATCATTTTTCTTTCTCTTAATTTTCAAATCAAAAGCTAAATTTTTCGTCTAACGGTACAGTTGAAGAGAGTGTTTGACGACTCTACAACGAGTTTAGAACGATTTTTATAGCTCAAAGAAATCTGGAGTTATACCCTCATGCCAAATTTCCGGGAAACAAGAAAACGGTACACGAAAGCTACGATAACTCGAGAACCATTAAAGCTACTGAATCCGTTATGGTCTCATTCGATTCAGCGTTCAAAAATTTATAAATACTATACACACTGTGGTCCAAAGAACATTTGTAAATACGAACCACACCCCCTTGAAAACCCCCAATAATACCCTCAAAATTGAGGTAGCGATTTGGCTAAATAATTTGGCTATTGCCAGACCATAATAGATTTTGCGGATGATGGCCGGGCAGACATTTTTCCACTTGATATTCAGATTTCTTTTACCTTGAAACGTAAAACTTCACGTTTTTAAGGGGGTTATAAATTTATTTTTGTGAGCAATTACGATGGTTTATCATTGAATAATATACCAAAAAGAGACAATCAATTATTCGTCTCCGCAAGTTTCTTCTCGACTTGGTTTAAGGACACTTAAGTAAAAATATTTTATCGATGTCTTAGGAATGACCCAATAATATTTCTACCTCTGAAGAACTCAAAATCATTGCCAGAAATGCCAACATCTGCTAAAGAAAACAAACAGTGGTCACTTGAGGCACTTTGGATCTAGTTTGATTCCTTAAATTGAAAAGAGTTGGGTTAGTTTACCACGTTTCTTTGTTTCCTCAGTAGGCATAAAAACTGTAAGCCTGCAGAATTGTACCTGAGGCAAGTCGAAGTTCAATGCAGATAAAATCCATCGTCCGTCACGCTTTTCAATGAAGAAACGTGACATGCAATGTCTGCGTTGGCGGACGACGAATGACAGCAACCTCCATCACTAATGACACCGACCATTGCAACTGTCTTTGGGTTTGTCAGCCAGATCGCGCATCTTAAATTAAGTGGATCTTCATTATACGACCATTGCAGTCCAAATTAATATAGATGGCCAGAAACCGATTGAAGAGGAACGGCCGAATTTTTTCTCAAAATTGATATAAATTGTTTTTACATCGAATGGGAGGATGGTCTCCATTTTCCTACCGTATTTCCGTTCTCGTTTCCTAATCCTTCCGACGAAACAAAAAAGGGATACATAATTCATGTTGGGGTCAACTGTTTTGGGGGAAACAACGGAAGGGGCTAACGGAGGTCGCACAAGTCACGTAAGGTCCATCTGTCCAAACTCCATCCACGGTAACCGGCACTGAGTATGTGTGAGTGACTGTGTGTGTAGGCGTTCGTTGAGTCGCCACTCTGAACCTTTGCAAGCAGGGTTCGCAAGCCCTAATGACGCACATGTGCCCATATTATTGTCTTTCGTACAGGTTTCCAAGCCGGTAAAACTTTTTCATCGCTTTTCTCCAGCACGTTTATTGGCTTTCGTTTTGCGAGGACGATTTCGCTAGAGAAGTTTCTTCGTTATAATGACGACTTTTATCATCAGCGGGGCGCTTTAAGGGGACCCAACTTTCCTGATAATCGTGTGGAATCAAAGTAGGTCAAAGGCAAGGAGTTCCATGCCTTTTCCGGATTGAGAATCAGGATTCTCCAGGCATCAAATTCTAGGAATTATCATTGGAATACAATCTACGTCTGATGAAGGTTATTTTACCTGAAGAAGGACTGATATAGCAACGATGCCTTGTGCTCTGTGGATTGCTTCAGAAAAATTCGAATAAAGCTGAGAGTTGAAGCCGAATATTTGGATCTGCAACAAAAAAAGTGCGAAAAAGTTGGTTTTTCTAATTAATAATCGTATACGTTACTCATACACCTTAAAGAATAATATAAATCATTGTAAACGAACACTTGAAATCAGGTACATTTAAATTATCGAGTATGACAATGTTTCCCTTGAAAAAATTAATGAATGAAAAAATTAATCCCGGCAAGAAAATAAATGAAACTCTTGGCTCTTTTTACGCAACTGCCTGACGGCTTTTACAAAGCATCGGCGGAGGTTCAAAAGTTCTAAACGGTGTTTATCAACAAGCACTTGAACTCGAAGTGGCTCGAGAAAACGAGACTTTGATGAAAAGACGAAGCGATGAGGGTCTTAAAATAAAAACCGAGAAAATACGAGACGATATCATAAAAGTTATTTTTCAACGAGTCAATTATCCGTAGCAAGCTTCTCATCTTCGGAGCCTTTTCGAACTTCTTTACCTACATTCAGCGACTTCATCTGCCTGTAATCTTCTGTCCATTGAAGATGAAAAACTTTTCCGACGAACTGCTGATAGGTAAAATGAAGATGATCCAGAGGCCCTTGCTCTGGTTGGCAACCAATGAAGTAAACATAAACTCCATTAATTTTCTCTTCTTGGAAAGAAAACGGCGAAGATAAGAAAAAAGGGAAAACAAGACGCAATCTGAAGCCGTGAAAAGATTTTTTATCATCAGCCTGTTGAAACAAAGTGGATTGGTTATCTGAACTGACACCAGGCTCTGATCCGCCGACGAAATACAATCTTCAATCAGCGGAGAAAGCTTTTTCGTATCGTTTCCGTCTTATTTAAACCGGCGTCGAAAAAAGGAGAAAAATGAAATTGAAACGTTTTCAAGGTAAGATATCACGTTGATAATCGCCACTCAAGGCTTGAATGGCAATAATTCATTACGAAATTCCGTAAGAAATAAAGTTAAAAAATCATCCTTGAGGCAGAACTAAAAATAAAAATAATTAATATCTAGTCATTAAAACTATTTTTATTTTTTTTTTTTTTTGGGGTTAACTTTGGCAGTATTTTTGTTTCATTTTTTACTTGTGAGGACTTGTGTTAAGAGATGATAAAACAATCACGCAGACTCGTTAAAATATTTTATTCTTAAAACAAAATAATGATAAAAATACGAAAAATCTCTAAAATTTATTAATAAACTGGCTGTAACGTGGCAATGACATTTTTTAAAACTATAATTGCTAAGAACGTGTTTTCCAAAATTTTCAACACAATTCAAAACGCGCGGTAGTAACTTTACGGTAACTCTAACATTCAGCTTTGGTCAAGGCAAAGCTGAATCAATCAATTGCAAGCATGGCAAACAGGGGGAAACCATCGCGTGATAGGGTACGTACACGAATTCGCACTTGGGCTAATTGTTCACACGTTGCAGTGGCTAGCTATGAATAGAGACGCATTTTCGTGTAGTTACATTGAATTCATAACCCTATAGAGGAATACGTCATTTTCTGGAAATGGAGATGTGCGTTACATTTTTGGCAGCCGAAGAGAGGAATCTCAACGGCTTCGGTGGTCAAGGGTTGACCGAGTTCATTTTCCCAAGCATTTTGAACCCGAAAATTTCCATCTTTTGATTGGAACTTAATTAAATTACGTATCAATTATTTCGTCTTGTTTTCTTTCCATGTTTTATTTCTCGTTTATTTAACCAGGCTGGTCGTTTCTATCTCATTGGAAAGAAGTCATTACTCGTATAAAAATATTTTCCCAGTATTGACTAAACTTAATTTTTTCAGACTAGTTGCAATGTACCTGAGTTGTGGCAACTTTCTAGAACAAATAAGAGTTGAGAAACTTAGACGCTTCAGACTGGCTTATAAACTGAGGAAAGCTTTGATGTAAGTACCTTATCTCAAACACCACCATTGATATTTGCACGTCAGATGAATTTAACGAGAAGACAAGTATCCGAGGGTTGGGTTCGAAGTGTTTTTGAAACGTTCATAAAGTTGTAAAGACGAGAATTCGGTCTATTTGCTCGTGTCACGTACAGTCCAAGAAGACGACGAGAAGGAGAAAAGTTCGGTTTCTAATTAGCCTTTTGAGCAAGAGCTACTCAGCTATGATGCTGCGAAGACTGCGGGAAAGATCTTAAGGTTTGCTTGCCTACGACCAAATATTAATTAATTTTCAAGCGCGAGACTAAGCAGAGCGTTGAGTTGATTTGCAAGAGCAGACATGGCGCGGGCTGTGGAGATTCAACAATTCAGTGTTGAGTGTCGCAAGTATTGTTAGGAAGATCATTTGAATGAAGAGATCGGCAAAAATGAAATAGCAGGTTTGAAGAATCTGAAAGGTGTGATTGTGACGGGGTGAAATTATTTTCCCTCTTAATTTTTTCGATACAGATAGACACACGCAGTAATTCGTCATGTGATTAATATTTTTGTTCTTATTATTTAAGTTTTTTTTTCAATGTTATTATTATTATTTATAAAGTATTTTAGGAAATCTAGAAGTAGAAGGCGGATTGAACCGAAGTGAGCACACTAGTATTTTATTTCTTTGTTAACATTAACATTGTAATCAGTGACATGATTTGATAATAATGATTGATAGTAGATAACATGATGAATTGACTAGCTTATTGTTTCAAGTGGGCATAAGTATACACCACAATCCTCCCAGCACATTCTGCTGTTCAAGAGTTAAACACCAACAACCAAAGTGATATTTTTTTTCAATATTATTATTATTCTTTAAATTATACAAAAATAACTTCCAAACAATGTCATAGTCTTTTCGCGATTCGTTAGGATGGCGTATAGATTTGACGAGGTTGTCGCACACGCTCCGGATACCTTCTTTCCCGAGTAGCAGCTACTGAAGGTTGCGCCGAACTCAATGATCCAGGAGAAGTCGAGCTACTTTGCAGAGATCGTGGAGCAGAGGGAGATCGCTGAGTTAGTGCTTGGGCGTTTGATTTTCTATTGCCCGGCATCTCCGGCTTCGAAAGCTGAGGGTTTTCAGGGGAGAATGACTCGAACATGCGGACCCGCCGACGGTATTCTCCATCGTTGCTTAGCGATTCAGTCGCATGGGACGTATTAGCCTGAAGCTGGTCCAGGTGTCGCTTGTATCGATGCCCGTTGCTGTCGACTTCGTAATGTAGATCGCCTAGTTTTGTAACAACAGTTCCGGGTTGCCAGAACTCAGAATTGTTTTTATAATTGCGGAACATGACCTTGTCACCTGCGGAGAAAGACCTGAAGTTTGAAGTGCAGGTAGTCAAGGCTCTGTCATCCATTCTTCTTTTTAGATCAGGCTTCACTTGATCTATCCTTGACCGAATTATTCTCCCCAGGAAAAGTAGTGATGGAGGCTGGCCAGTCGTCAGGTGTGGGGCTCTATGGAACTGCAGCAAGAATGTATTGATGCAATGTTGCAGCGAATTGGAGTTGGCGCCTGCAGCACTCAGAGCTCGTTTAAGCGTCTGGATTCCCCTCTCGGCCTGGCCATTTGTGGAGGCATGATACACGGCTGACGTCTTGTGAAACCGGACTCCCTGCTGGCGTAGAAAACACTTGAAGTAGTCTGACGTGAACTGGGGTCCATTGTCGGACACCACGACGATTGGTACTCCGTACTGTGAAAATGTACTTTCAAGCATTTTAGAAGTTGCTTCAGCTGTGGTTGAATTTGTGACGTGAACTATCATCCATTTTGAGTAGGCGTCGATTATGACGAACAGGAATTTTCCGAAGAGGGGACCCGCGAAGTCTAGGTGAATCCTCTCCCATGGGCCTTTGGGATACTCCCAGTGGTGCGTTCGAAATTTGGGTGGTAGTTTAGAATTCTTGAGACACGCAGCACAAGATTTGGCCACTTTTTCAATGTCCTGATCAATCGACGGCCAGTAGACTAGAGACCTTGCTATCCCTTTCATTTTTACAATACCGATATGGGCAGTGTGAAGTTCCTCTAGAATTAGGGCCTGAAATTTAGAGGGTATTACCACTCTGTGACCAAACATCAAGCAGCCTTCCGTTGATGAATATTCGGCTTCATTTCCCTTGAAGCCACAACTGCTCAAATCTTTTCCCTCCTGAAGAGCTTGAAGTATGGCAGACAGGTGGGAGTCTTTGAGGGTCTCTGCAGCAATTTCACGAGATGTCAGAGGGGTTTGGCTTATCTGCATCTGAACGAAATCATCAAACCCATCTGAAATCACAGGTTGGCCAGTTATGGAGCACAAGGATGTTTCCTTTTCGGCGTTTTTGTGTGGTGATCTTGACAGGAAATCTGCGTTACAGTTTTGAGAACTAGGCTTGTATTTTACCTCGTAATTGAAATTTGAAAGATATGCCGCGTAGTTTGCACAACGGGATAATGTGAATTGAGGTAGTGTTGATCTCGGAGCGAATATATGAGAAATAGGTTTATTGTCCGTCACAATCGTGAATTTGCGAGCGTAAACATAGGGAAACCATCGCTTGACTCCCCAAATGATTGCCAGTGCTTCCCGATCGATTTGAGGGTAGCGACGTTCCGTCGCCGAAAGGGACTTGCTTGCATATGCGATTGGACGCTCCGATCCATCCGGCAGGACGTGCGAGAGGACAGCCCCCAAGCCGACTGGGCTTGCGTCTGTTGCAAGGAGTAGAGGAAGTTGCGGGTCATATGGAATTAATACCCTATCGGAAGACAACTCCTTTTTCAACAAATCGTAGGCTCGTTTTCCCTCATTTGTCCACGAGAATTTCTGACCGGCGAGCATATTTCGAAGTGGTGCTGTAATAGTAGAAAGATTTGGGATAAATGCATGGTAATAATTCACCTTCCCGAGAAATGTGCGAAGTTCCGAGGGATTTTCCGGGACCAGTGTATTCAGTAGTGCATCAACATGTTTATGCAATGGGTGAATTCCTGATGCATCGATTGAATGTCCAAGAAAATCAACCCGATCAAGAAGAAATGCGCATTTGGCTCGACGCAATTTTAGTCCAGCCTGGTCCAATTTCTTGAAGGTCTTCCGTAGTGCTTCAATCATTCCTTCTGCAGAATTGGAAAAAACGATCAAGTCGTCGTAGAAATTTAGAGTGCAATCTAAACCTTGCAGAATAGACTCCATTCGACGCGCCCAGAGAGCTGGAATATTCGCCACTCCGTATTGCGCTCTCGTGGGTTGAACTAGGCCATGAGTTGGCGTATTAAGCGTCATTGCCTGACAGAATCGTTCTGTGCACGGCAAACTCATGTAAGCGTCGGTGATATCCAGCCTTGAGAATTTGGAAGCACCTCGAAGTTTATGAAAGAGTTCTTCTACTCGAGGAATGGGGTATTCATCTACGACGAGTTGCGGGTTAAGCGTAGCTTTATAATCGCCAGTCAGGCGCATCTTCGAACCCTTCATCACAATGTGAATTGGCGATGCCCATTCCGATGATGAGATCTGGCGATAGTGCCCCGAAGCTATTTTCTTCTCTATTTCCGCGGCGAATGAATCACGAAGCGCGAACGGTACGGGACGGGCGCGGACGAATTTAGGCTGGAATCCTTCTCGGAAAGTACAATCTGCCGGAGGTCCAACGAGCGTACCGGCAACCTCCGAGAACAAGCTGTCGAATTTCATAAGTAATGAATTAAGCTCAGTTTCTGCTGAATATTGCATGTTATCATGAAGTGTTAGATAACGTTTGGGCGAAGATTCCGAAATTTTGAAGAACTCCTCGAATGACAACCGATCGGCGAATTCCGAAATCCATTCACGGCCAAATATACTGTCCGTGGCAAACGACGTGACGTAGAGGTTGAGAGTGCGCGTGCGCTGCCGAAAAGTGACGTCTACCGGCACGTACCCCAGGCATCTGAACCGATCCTTTGTATAGCTCACGAAAGATCTCGAGGTGGGCAATAATTCGAAATTTGGAATTATGCTGGCCAAAGTATTTTTGTTGACCATGGAACATACTCCACCCGTGTCCAATTCCATTTGAAGAGCTTTTCCATTAATCATGACGGTCACCATTGCCGGAGGCGGGCGTTTTGAAATAGAAACTTCACGCACACAGTTGCAGAATTCGTCTTCCCCGAAGAATGTAGTACCAGTTAACGGTGATTGAGAAATCGTAGGCCTCTCTGCAATGAAATTCTGCGACGCTGAATTTTGCGAATTTATTTCGGATATTTGGCGGGTAGGATCATTGCGGCTACTTGATCGCCTCGAATTTTGGCAATACTTCGGAGAATGACCCGTTCGGGAACACTTTGAACAAACCGACAATCGAAATGGGCAATCCTTCCGCCAGTGAAAATCCCCACATCCGAAGCATTTGGACGGTTTGGGTTCATCACGATCGGGATTGTTGAACGACTTTTTATTTTGAGAGGAGGAGCGGTGTCGTACGTGTGAACGAGTGCGACGCGACGTCCGAGGCCTGCTCGCGTGCGCAAATTTATGAAGTTTATCGGCCGATTGACATTTAATTTCTGATGACGCCTGTCTGGTCGCCTCTAAATCTTCGGCTATTTTTAGAGCTTCCGAGAATTTTTCAGGCTTTTTTATAATGATAGCATCGCGAACGCAATCGTCTTTAACGCCGTGGATGAATTGAACGACGAGAGAATAGTCAAGAAAATTTCCAAACTCACAGTCACGAGCACCGACTTTTAGTTTACGAGCGTAATCGGTAACTGACTCGTTAGGATCCTGAAGGATTTTCCGAAATTTAATAGCTTCGCTATATTTATTCGTTTTATCCTTGTAATATTTAATCAAGTGTTCGATAATTTGCGAAAATGATTGCTTTTCGGGCGTCTCAGGGTAAATAGAATCTCGAAGAACGTTGCTCAATTCGGGACCCATATTTACACGTAGATAATTCGCCCATGTCATCTCAGGAATTTCACTCAGCTGTAATTGTAATTTGAATCGATCGAAATACGAAGAAACACTTTCTTCACCGCCTGATTTAAATTCATCGAACGAGAAATGTATTATCTGCTTCGTAGCTGATTGAGATTGAGCCAATTGCACTTGGACGAGACCTTGAACGATACCTGCTAGCTGCGCGAGCTGTGCCTTGAGATCTTCTGACATTGTCGAAACTTGAATACGTCGACACTTTCAACAGATGACTGAATTCCAAACGAACTGAACTCGAAAAACGCGCACGAAATATTTTTAATAATCGAATTGTTTTTCCTTCGTCGCCAATAAAGTATTTTAGGAAATCTAGAAGTAGAAGGCGGATTGAACCGAAGTGAGCACACTAGTATTTTATTTCTTTGTTAACATTAACATTGTAATCAGTGACATGATTTGATAATAATGATTGATAGTAGATAACATGATGAATTGACTAGCTTATTGTTTCAAGTGGGCATAAGTATACACCACAATTTATAATTTTTTTTTTTATTCATGGGTTTTTCATACAACAAAATGAAGAGCGTCGTTCCTTTTGCTGAGCTTTCGGAAAATTTATTTCCTTCTTCGAACTTGGAACTAGTATAATTATATTTTATAAAAAAGATAGCGGGATCATTTGAAAACAACGTTCAATTAATGACCCGGATTATATAGAATCGTATTCAAATCGGTTCCAACAAGTGGAAAGAAATCAAAATCACCGATTGGATTTCTAATAGCCCTTCACTGTCTTATTATCGATTACCGAAATCTGGCCAATAACGCTGGAAAAGACTCTCCTGTATTACGTCAGCCTTTTTTTCGAGTAAACCTTTCCTCTTTGGCTCTTGGCCCTTTTCCCCGAGGAAACTTCCCATTCAGTCTCCCCATTTTCGTTTTTTCTAATTGCCTTTTTCTCCGTCTGTTGGAAAGAAAATAAAAGAGGGAAATATAGAGGGAAAAAGGTAAATGAGATAATTAAGCCGGTATGAAAGGCTATTCAGATGGCCAAAAGGATAGAGGCCGTTGAGTCGGAAGAGATTGCCAACTGCTTGAAAGAACGTCTTGGTTTGCGGAAATTTAGTTGAAACTCCGTTTTTTTTTCGGTCGACGCACGTCCTGATTGATGTGATCAAAACTGTGATGTACTTTAAATTTGTGTACAATAAAGACATTTTTGAAAAAAAAGCACGTCCGGATAAAGTCGATTCGATCAGAGCCTCTCGATTGTATCCATATTATGAGAACTGTTGATTTTGAATAGGAAACTTTGAATTTGCGCCATCTAGGGAGCAATGAAAATTCGTAGAAATAAAAATAGAGTTGCGGTATGCTAACATGGCACGGTCCCAAATCGTACTTCCATGAAGCATTTACGTATAGAAAAATTGTAACTGTCCTGAGAGTTAGTTCTGGAAAAAATATTAATTCGTTAGGGAAATTCCTATACTAGGTGCTGTACTCAGAAACACTTTCCGAACAACCATCTGTGTCAGTCCAAGTCTCCAATACAAAACACTTCGGCAATGCATCTCACTTCCATTCACTTCTGCAATCTCCAATGCAATTGGGTTGTGCTACTACATGAGACACTACTCTCAATATGCCTGAATGACGTAAGTGGGAAGTACTTGACTTTAAACTATATTGGAAAGGAATTTCCCCGAGAATTTTCATATTCGCTTGACAACTCCGCAAAATCTGTTTTCTCCGTTTTTTTTTTTTCGAAAAACTTCTAAACCTTTTCGAACGGGCGGGAAAGACTTAGATGGCACAACAGCTGATACCCTGGGGGCACTTTATTTCATCCTTACCCGTAGCTCTCAATGCCATTCCCCTTCAACATTTTCCTCTCCCCCGGCAAGATAAGACTCCGAAGAAGGTTCTTTTCCATTTTTAGCCAACCCCCCTCTTTTTGCATGAGTTACAGCTTTCCTGTTTTGCATCAAACACAATACTTCGCGTGACGGCCAAGCCGCCTCTCTCGCCGCATTTCTCTTCAATTTTTTTTTTTTACTTCGCGGATTTTTATTTTCATTTTCTCCGCGCGATGATTTCCTCCGTTAAATTATTGCCGTTGTTCGGTCACGATCTGAGCATTTGTGCAAGGTCATCGAGTATTCACGTCAAGTATCGCTGCACAAAAATATCGGGTCGAAAAAAAAATCTCAGCAGTTTCTAAAGGACTAGGGCTTTTGTTTACCTCAGCTGGGAACGTTTGGCCGTTGATGGTGTGTTCGGATCCCGTTTGATCGACGAGACCGTAATGTATGTGCATGTGGTGCAATTGATACTTATAAGAAAGTGGTCCGCCGGTGAAATTGACGTGTTGCCTCGTGGAGTTTTCCACTCTAAACAATACACTGTGGCCTGTGTTTGTCAAAACTCCGTTGACCTGGAAAGATACAAATATTTCGATTAATAAATAGAAATCAACGATCGAGAAGCATCAAGATTACCAAGGCTCAATAATAAAAAATGATAAAATTAATTTTTTTTTTGCGTTTTTTCGCCTGTTTTTCGCAAATAACTTTTGAACCGAACACTTTTACATAGGTATATTACTCAGAAGCGAGAAAGAGCTATCGAAATCCTGCAATTTGGTGTATTTAATTATATTTTTATGTTATGTCTCCGCGGAGCTATTAACGTTTGAAGAAAAGTCAAAACACGTTTTTTGACATAAAGTGGAATATATTATCTCGAGAGCTATCATATACGCTAGCCATTTTCTTATTTTCAATGGATTCTACATTAAATTTCCTTCATTTTCGTCCACAGCATCTAATCTGTCCCATTTCGGGAACGTGACGAAAAAAATCCCAAAGTTGAAACTTCAAAATTATGAAAATCGAAAAAAATTCGAAAAATATTATTAACTGATTGAATTCGATTATTTTCACTTCAAAATCGAATTCTACGTCTAATTTGCTGTAGGAATCATTAGTTAATCAAATTTGAACAGCACTGTAATTATTTGCAACAGATTTTCAAAGTTGAAAACGTAGGAGTGGCGTAGTATTAAACCTGGAAAAACTGATAGTTGTCGTCAAATTTCCGCCAATTTGACGCCATATTCGGATTCAGCGTTAAATTTTCTATAAGAATAGCTTTAAAACGTAAATTTAATTTTTCACTATTACCGATGCCAGCGGACTCGGAATTTCGGCCGGCGAATAACTCGATTTACGGAAAATAATTTCTCTGGCTCTGTTTAAATTTTTTTCACCAAATTTTTTGCTATGTACGTGTGCAATGCGTTCAAATGAAGACTTCTGCATAATAAAACAATTGATGCGCATTTATTTTAACCACAAAAATCGCGGTTTAAGGTCGATTTTCGAGGGTTCGAAAACTGATTTTTTTGGGCCACTTGCAAATTTTTCCGGGGATTGAAAAAAATCACAAAAATACATCTTGGTAACACACAACTTTCCTAAAAATTTCAGATTTTTATCTGTATTGAGAGAGGAGTAAAAAATCGTCAACTGTTCGGTTGAAAAAAATCGCAGGGGTACCCCTTGGATTTTTCGCGAAAAATTTTTTGAAATAGATTTCGCTCAAATTCAGCATAATGATAGTTGATGATGTGTATTTCAATAATATATGGTTCATTCTTTGTTTCTTTCGCACTAAATAGATGAAAATAACGTTTAAAGTTGAAAAATGTCATGTTTTCGTGTATAGTCTACTAATATTGTTGGATAACGCAAAAACGGTTGAAAAATTGATAGGTACATTACATTAGGAAAATGTGGGCCGTTAAATCACCTATGTTTTGGTATATTCAAACATCTGAATTGACGACTTTTTGTTTGAGTTATCCACTGTGCAAGTTACAGGACATCGAATGTCTAGAATAATTTTTAGAACAGAATGGAAAAAATAGTTATAAATATTTCATTCACTTGTCTTGGAATTCTGTATTAACATATATAAGACTTAAGTTCAGTTCTAAATTACAGCTTTGAAATAACCAGTCCCACATTATAATGTGCTCACAAGAAAAACAAAATGAAAAGAAAATTAATAAATAAATGACGAAATATGAAGTGAACACTAAGACTGACTTAGAAATGAATTTGACAATTTTCTGAATTTTCGCCTATCTAGTGAAAATAATAAAGTCATGTTTAAAATTCGCAGTGTTTATTCGCATAATTAAATATAGCATTAAATTATTTATTATTTTTGAGAAAGTAAAGTTTTTAAAGAACATGAATATTTGTTAAGAAAATATTTTTCAATGAAATAAGTTGAGCTAGGCACACACCCGGTATTTATTAATTTACACCTTCTACGACACAAAATAAATTATTTTCTATTTTATTTTAGTTCAAAATACCATTGAGAAATTGAAAAGTTTATGATTAAGTATTTGAGAATATAAATTACGATTTTATAAGCATTATTGTGAGACGAACCTATGTAAGTCAATGCTATATCAGCCGAGTTAAGGATAAACACGGCGCTCGGACGTTCGACCATTCAAAAAGAGGACACCGCTTGTCCGCACTGTATCTATCAAGCCACTGTAAGTCTATATATAAAACGATTTGAATGAAATATTTGCAATTTGATTGGAAAAAATCGAAAAATGATATTCCGCTGAATATTGAACAGAATATTATTCTCTGGGATAATGTTATCTGTAATCTCGCGATCTCTTAAAAAGGGAAACAATTCTCAAGGAAGTTGATTGAGTACAGTATAGGATAATAATTAATCAATTTTTCAGAGAACATCAATTGCGATAATCGCTCGCTTGGAGCGCCTCTAATTTATATTCTATTTGTTTGACCCACTACACAACTCGCTTCTCTTTCTCTACTAGGAAAATTAAATCTCAAATTGAATCAGTTGAAGCGGATTTTCAATTTGTTCGACCGCTGGAAAAAATCATTCGCTCATAATGTTAAAATCAACTGAAATTTTTTTTCAACTATCGTTCAATGAAAACTTCTTCGTGGAATTTTCTCGTAAAAAAATGGCTCTAGCTCATGAAAGAAGAAAGCCGTTTCAACAGACAAAAGGGATTTCGAAGCTTCAGTCCGAAGGAAAATTGAGTTATTGCGTGCACACGGAGAGTTTTCCGAAAGAGCTCCAGCAGGTGAAAGATGGCTACGGCAATAAATTAGTTTGCTGGGATGGGAGTGGTATGACTGGGTTCGGACTGGGTTGGCCATCTAACACGTTCCGGTTGGTGGTGAGCCATCCGTTACGTTGAGGCTGTCGCGTTGACGTAGTGCCCCATAGTTTTTCGTTATCTTAGAATTGATTGAATTCTTTTTACGATCGATTCAGCCGAATAATGGGAGAAATATAGATGATGCATCAGTTTTCAACAAAAGCAATCCAACATGTTTAGTAAAGATAATAATATATATACCATACAATTTTTCCAATTAAAATAAATAAATAAATAAATTACAAAGCAGCAACTCATGTCTCCTTTCTAACAATAATTATCCCTTAACGAGCGATTCTGTGAAGTAAATTTCGCAATGAATTATTACTAACCGTTTTACTTAGGTACCAACTCGCGTAAAATTGCTTATCCGGCGAATTCGGACTATTCAACAATAATTTAGAATTCTCCTCGAGGTCGCTCGAGAATTGCGCTTACTCTGTGCTTGTCCATGTGCAACGGTCTCAGGTTCGGGTCGAACAGAAGTTTGTTTGGCTCGAGATTCACGGGTGACTGCCTTCTTCCTTTTGTGCATAGGCTCCACTCGGGATTGATAAGGCCCCAAAACGCTGGACCTGCAACAGAATTACGGGCGTCGTATGAAACATTGCATGTACCTCTACGTTCCTAAGCAATCAATCGGTAGAAAAATCTATTGGTAGAACAATTATTAAATCACTATTGAAAGGCTAACGTGGCAGAAAATTTCCGTTGTTCTGCATATTATTATTTATATTAAAACTTATCCGTTATTAAAACTTATTAAACGGCAATTATGCAACGCGGTAGGTAGGAGGCAATAAAATAAAATAAACAAAACTTTCTTGAAAACAATTGAAATAAGGAAATTTTCTTACCTAACGAAAAACTATGTAAATTATCTCAAAAACAAAGGAAATGAAAAAAAAATAGAAAAAAAATAAATTAAAAAAAAAATAAATTTAAAAAAAAAATAAATTAAAAAAAAAAATAAAAAATAAATGAAAAATGGAAAAATTAACCACTGACCATTTATGAAGAGAAAAATTAATCGAATCCGTAAACGCACGGGGGGGGGGTTTCCACCTGGAGGAAAATGGCAAAAGGAACATTACGTCTGGTTGGTACCGGAACAAGGTAGGGAACGGACTTATCTGGACAAGGATTAAACTTTCCCTCCAGTCACGAACAATCGGTTAGTCCCCATGTTGGTACAAAATCCCAACCGTGACAAGGGAGTAATAAAATGTGGGAAAAATGTTATTATCCTGCACAAAAGTAATTCAAATTAAAAGAATGAATAAAAGACCAGTAGATTTTTATCGGCTGGTACGTTAGTGATATGTTTAATTAGTACAATTATTGGAAGAAATCCTATGGTTTGGCTGATGAATCAAAGTTGCAAAATCGAGGAAAAAATAAGATAAATAGTTTCCACGCTGATGGTTGAACTGAACTGGTAATCATTGTGCTTTTATACGAGCAGCATTACGTTTTGTATACTCCATCCAAATTTCGTGCAGCTCCATTTCTGCTGAATAAACACGAGAAAAAAGAATCTTCTTCTGTGACGGAGCTTTCGAAGTCGCATTGTCGTCGGGAGGAAAGGAGATGGTGACTCGGCGAACCAAAAAGGGTTCCACATGGAAGAAAAGTAAGAAGTAAAGTTGCAGTTCAGACGTTCAACTCCTGAGTTGACATTCATGCGGTTGAGATTGAGATGAAACGAAAGGATAAGGTGGGGTATCCGAAACTGCTGCGCTGAGCCAAATATTGTGGGCAGTATGGATTTTTTCCGAAGCCGGAAAACTCGATTTTAGAAGAAATAATTTTCAAAAGCATCGGATCGAAACTTCCGAAAAGTATTTTGAAAAATTTGGTATTCTAATATTGTTCCGTACGCTTTATTTCCATAGTTGAAAAACGAGAAAACACTTGAGAACGTTGGCAAAAAATGCTCGATTGAACTCGCTATTTTTTAAATTTATTTTGTTTTGTAATTATGTAGCATTTATGGGGTATAATTTTATGCAGTAGAGTTATTAATTTAATGGCGAACGGACCCATCACACTTCGTGTATATAAATCAAGCCTATCCGTAGTTGTATTAATTCGCTTAACCGATGAAAAATTAATTGCTTTCGTTTCGTTTATTGGGGCTTTGTTATTTTCGTAAAATGGAGAAGACATTTTTCTTTTATTTAATCAGAAAAGGTCGAAGAGGCTCGACCATTAAGTTGAACTCAGCTCCACGGTCGTATGTTTGCTCCGGCATTATGTTTGTTTTGAGGTTTTTCGCCAGGGTGTCGTCGTACACTAGCCGAATAGAACGGCCAGGGTAAACAACAACAGAAACAATCAACAAAAGGAGAAATTTGTCGAGGAGTGTGCGTTGAGATAGCTTCGTGTAAAGCTTTGAGGGTGAAAAGTCCTGAGAACGGATTGCAATGACCGGCAGGGCCGAGGACGTTTCCCAGTTTGGGCCTGCTGTAAAACCGTGTTGTTCCACACGTCCACATGAGCAAACATACTCACACGAAATGGCATTGCGGCTGAGGAAGCTGTAAACTTTTGCCCTCAGCAGCGACCACGGAAGCCGCAGCAGCCACTGTAAACAGTCCGCATACAGAAGTGGGGCGAGGAAAATTTTCAGCGCCTAGAGCATTCTCTACGATACGGCGTTCCTTTAATTTGAGGGCCTTGGATTTATTTCGGTAGCAAATAAAGTATGCGTGCCGACCAAAAAGAATAGGGAACGAAGTTGGTTGGTGCTTGTTGCAATCCGATATTTACTTTTGTTAATGCGAAATTTGAGTAATTCAATAAATTTGTTCGCAGCGGAAGAGGTCGCCGTAGTAGTGATGAATATAGATTTATTCCATTTGTAAACGTTCTGAATATCGTAAAGATTTAAAGTGAATCTATTTCCCATGGAAAGAAACCTACCACTTATGGAGACCTTGAATATCAACAACACAACCCAACACTGTTTTTTATTTTTTTAAAATAATTAATTTAAGAAATTAACATACAATAATTAGTACAATCCATCACTATCGCTTCGTTACAAATTCTTATGAATCTATCATTTGTTTTTTATTCGCAAGAATGAATTGAAAGAGAATAGACCTACACAACTTTGAATCATTGAGTGTCCACTTGGTTTTCACAGACCAACGATCATTTTACAATGCTTGCAATTCAATCGACTCACATCTGAATGCAATTTTCCAAACTTACTTTCTATTATTTTGTTTGCCAATTTAATTCAATTAACCATGCGTTCGGGATGAGCATTTGAGAATTTTGCAAGAACGTCTGACGCTTTAACGGTTGAAAAACGGAAAAAAGAAAGGACTGGAAATTAAAAGCAAGGGTAGAAAAAACAGCGGTTTTAAAGGAAAACTAACAGCTCTCACGTTCAGATAAAAAACTGCCCCAATATTCTTTTCCACATGGCTTTCCCGCAGCCGTTAGTCTTACACGAGTCTTGAGCTGCGGAATGTAGCTCTGTTTTGTAAATACGCTACTTTCCCTCTTTCAGTGTTCAGAGGAATTTCTGGTAAACAACCATTATTTTACGGGGAATTGCCGTTGCATTCATTTAAACCGAGTGCAAATAAAACGGTATTGCTGTACACGTTTCTAATAATTGGAATCTGCTCGGGGTTAGAATTTCAGAGTAATTATTTTAACCGGAGAGCGTAACGATTTTTTGCACAGGACCGATTTTGTGGCTAGCGATAAAAAAGTCCGGGTTCACATGTTTTAATTCTAAAATTTATTATAGTATTCCCGTTCAGTTTAAAAAAGGTATCAACATCGTCTTGGAGTGCTAAGTTGCTTTTTTTTGCTTTTTCTTTCTTTCTCTCTGTCTCTCTTTCTAATAGAGACCACAATCCATGGTCCATATGACGATAACCATCAGATGCGAATGATTTTACAAAGTAACAAATACTTCCCACGGTCACCGTGAAAAAAACCGGTAAAAGCAAAAACTCCCTACTTAATGATTCGAAAATAGTCGCTGTAGTCCAAGTAATTCTCACACCCAGCTAGACCTCGTTCCTTACGAACTCGATCGTCTTTTCTTCTGCAATAGTTAGCCCTGAGGCCAATCTATTATTTCTGGATCATTAGGTACACGAATTTCTTCCCTAATGACTTCGGGAAACAATCAACATAGCCCTTCCCTTGTTCGGTAGTTCGCCTGAAGCTTTTTGTAAGCTTTACTCAGCAATGTTGCTCTCCAGTACTCGGTTGTTCGACGTTTGTCTAATCACTGAATTCTAAACATTCGACCAATTCGAATCTCATTAGGAACCCGAACTTGGGCTGATGTTGAAGCTGAGTATTTTGATAAATTGCCTTATATCAATTGCCCTAATTTTCTATAGAGTCGGGTCAGTTTTTACAAAAATTAGTAGAATAGAAAACGAAAATCTTGAAACTTAACAATTAAACTCCTTGGTGCGTTCGACCATTAATCATCAAATGAATTTCTTTGAAAATAGAACTGTATTCCTTGAGTACCTTCTGTTGCCAAATGATCGACGTTGTGACGAAAAAAATTAATTTACAAAAGTGAACCTTCGGCAAAAACGAAATTCAACACATACGAGAATATTATCTGGAATAAGATTTCTCATATGAAAAAATGTAGACAAAGTTAGCGTCAGCTAGAGAAAAATATTCGACTGTGAAAGCCCTCGGATCAGGCTAGTCTTCCTTTCTCTGCCTGACTACCGTCTCTCGGTTGACAATAAAAGGGGTACAAACTGCAGGAAGGAAGCGCACAACTTCCCTTACTCCATTCGAGAAAACTTCTCTCCTTCCTGTAACTGTTCGCCATCCAATGGAACAAACAACTCGTCCCTTCATCATGTTCTAAAGGTAGGTCGTCTGTGCCTTGGATAATTTTCCCATTTTTAAATCGTCTCCTCGCCGAGTAGAAGTTTGAGGAGGCGGGGAATAACGGAGTCCTTTTCAGGCAATCCTGCAGACGCACTTTGAGGTCAACAAAAGACAATGCGAAATCTCTTGTCCCTCATGTAAAGGAGTTTTCCTGTTTCCTTTGACGTGAAGAGACAATTCGAGGATGGTTTATGAATAGCTATGTGAAAACTGGAAAGTATAGTAGACTTGCTCGCCGAAAAAGGGAATTCCGATGCTTACCGAGGCTTCACAGTTTTACTCCCGAAATTAAAAATCCAGCCGCGGTCAAGTTCTTGGAAGCAGATGATGAATGATGAGAGGAATTTATGCCGCAGTACGTCCCTCTGTAATGACGTCAAACAGCTCAAAACAGGAGTTTTTGAAAATAATGGAGTTCATGTGGTGTCGTTGAAGCTGCGAAACTACGAAGGAAGGCATACGAAAGGATGATGTGGAAAGTTATGCAGAGAACCTTCAGAAAGAAGCAAAGGGTGACAAGATAGTAGCTATTATTCATAACTAAGGGTCGGCTCATCAGGAGCAAGTTAATGCTGAGGCACGTTGTCGCTTGAGAACGGCCAATATTTTTCATCCGCTGAGACCTCAAGTCACTCAAAATAAATCAGGTTGTCCGCGTAGCTCAAGCGTAGAGAGACTCTTGTCTTGAAAATAACAAGATTGACGTAAGTGCTTTCTTTTCAGATGCAGAATAATAAAATTCCACTCAATGCCGAATAATAAAGAAGATATCAGAAGTAAAATGTCCTCCAAGATTTTCCAACCTATATTATGTGACGTCACGTTTTTCGAGCCCCACATTAGCTATATTGCCATAGAATCTACGTAACTGAAATATCTAACTCAATACAGATAGAGCAAAAAATAAAACCTTTTGTTAAATCTTTTGAAAAAAAAAAAAAAACTCAAACTAGTTGGAACTATCTGTTGGAAAAACAGTTGAAATTTTTGTCGAATGCCCCAGTTGGAATAAATTCAGTTGGAATAAATTCAGTAGAAAACGACATTAAAATCGTTACAGGTGGCTACTTTCCTAATTTTCTCGTAAACCCCGAATTCCGACACGGTTGAACGATCAAGTTCAATACCAGGCGATTCTGAATCTAAGGGAAATGCTTAGTTTTCCCAGGACTTTCCAGCCTATTCGAAACGGTCGGCCGACTTTGAGAAAAAGTTGTGCCAATGAAAACTCCGAACCCCCCACACCAATAATCTCCACTACACGAGTTTTTCTACTCTTTTCCCCTAGTAATTAGTCGGCAAAGTATTCCCTCCAGTCAATTAAGGTTTTAGAATTACCTACTACTCGTAGTTTTTTTTCCCGAAGCTACTTCAGACTTCCAAGGACTTTTCCTCTAATCAGGACTTTTTTCTTATTCCATTTTCTCAACCGTGGCTTCAATTTCCGCCCGTGTATTATTTGCAGAGCCGTTTCACCGTCTGCTTACAAGTGGAAATTCGTAACAATTTTCACGGATGCTTGGAGTTGTTGGCGAATATCTTTTCCCTCCTTGATAATTTTAGTTCAAAACCGTTCACGGTTTGGTAATCAATTTGAACATCGAAGGAGAAACTTTACTGTCGTGAAAATAAAATATTGCGCACTTCAATTGGAAATTTGATGAAATAAGTCCTTTTTTTTACAATAACTGATAATTTTGTTCTTGAAAAATGGCTTATTTTAGAGAGAAAAATGTTGCGATTTTGTAAACAGGATCATGAACGAACGACACTTTTTGAAGACACTAAAATCCCATGATAACGAACTACATTTTAATTTTGACCCATTATTCTATAATTGAAGAATAATAATATACATCGATCGAATAATTAGTTGGGTCTCGAAAGAAGAGGGTCGAAAGTGGAGATACTCGTAACCGAGCAAATAACCTCCGGTACGAGTCGTCCCTCAACTTTTGAGTTAAGGGCCGGGACGGAAAATCCAAGAGGAAGAGAGAGATCCTCGTCCTTCACCAAAACGTCCACCAACTCCGATCCAATTCATTCCTCCGAACACAAATGGAGTTTTTCTTGCGATTCCTCCTTGAAAGTGAACGTTGGTTCTGGATCTGGAAAACTCCTCAACCTTTCATTACTATTCGAAGGGCGAGAGAAGGGATCAGATCAGAACCGGCAGACCTACTTCCCTTGTTAGACTTCAGCTTGTTTGGCCTTCTGCACTTCCATCTTCCAGCATCTCTATCCTATCAGTTGCTGCGCCTTTTAAAACTCTCTCCGGACAAATCAACCGGCAGGAAGATCTCCCCTACCCAAATGGCGAGCAGGTTTGAACATGCTTCTCCTACCTGGACCCTGTCGAGTTAATGCTGATTAAAGAACTCTTCAGGAGGGAACGCCAACGTGATGAAGGATTTATAGTTAGGAGAATCGGAAAGGAAAGGAAAGGAAGACGAATTGATCGATGAAACAAATGGTTTTTTGAACTTGGAAGGACTTGATTTGTTTCGAGGTTTCGACTCGTAAATGAGTTATTGAACTTATGATTTTATACCTACTGTGACTAGGTGCTGAGGCTCCGCCGCCCCCGCTTCCGGCGGATCGTCAAAACTGACGACCAAAACTCATCAATTTGGATTTTTTTTCTTCTCCAGGTGGTCGCATTACTTCTTTCTGTAGGTTGAGGGGAAAAAAACAAGCCGACCTCTTCTCCATTTTTTTTTATTTTTTATTTTTTTATTCAGCCGAGTACTTTCGCCCGTTCGGGCTTCTTCAGGGCATTCTATCACAGATTTTTAAGCAACTGTTAAGGCGAAAGTAGTCGGCTGAATAAAAAAAAAAAAAAATGGAGAAGAGGTGGCCTCGTTTTTTTCCCCCTCAACCTACAGAAATCAATTTGGATGTTTGAATATACCATAATATAGGTAATTTAACTGTCCACATTTTCCCCATGTAATGTACCTATTCATTTTCCAACCGTTTGTGAGATATTCGACAATATTGGTGGAATATACACGAAACGTCACATTTTTCAACTTTAAACGTATTTTCAACTATTTAGTGCAAAAGAAACAAAGAATGAAGCATATATTATTGATATACACATCATCAACTCTCGTTATGCTGAATTTGAGCAAAATCGATTTCAAAAAAATTTTCACAAAAAATTCAAGGGGTCCCGCTGCGATTTTTTTCAACCGATCAGTTAACAATTTTTTACTTCTCTCTCATTGCAGATAAAAATCTGCAATTTTTAGGAAAGTTGTATCTTACCAAGATGTATTTTTGTGATTTTTTTTATTTCTCGGAAAAATACGCAAGTGGTCCAAAAAAATCGGTTTTTAAACTCACTAATTTCGACCTTAAACCGTGCTTTTAGGGGTCAAAATTCATGCGAATCAATTGTTTTAATATTCAGGAGTCTTCATTGGGACACCTTACACACGTACATAGCAAAAAATTTGGAGAAAAACATCTCAACTGCGCCGCAGAAATTATTTTCCGTGAATCGAGTTTTTCACCGGCCGAAATTTCGAGTTCCGGTAAGGTTGAAAATTTAACTTTTGTTTTCAAGTGTTTTCGAAATCTATTCTTCAATGGAATTGAACTCTAAAACCGAATTTAATGTAAAAAAAAGTTCCCCACTTTTAGTACTACACCGTTTTCATGTTTTTCAACTTTGAAAATTCATTCCTAATACTTACAGTACTGTTGAATTTTGATTTGTGATTAATTAATGATTCTTACAGGAAGTTATACGTAGAGATCAGATTAGGAGTATCAAATTCTAACAATTTTTTTTGTGGAAATTTTTCGGTTTTTCATACTTCTGTAGTTTTAACTCGAGTTCAAGTAAAGACTGATGTTTGCAATTTGATGATTGCTATCAGTCAGATTGCAAAAAATAAGGTAATACTGTCGAATACACGGTTACAATAAAAATTCATCAGTTGAACACATCAAGATCATATAAAAACGGAATAGAGCAATGAAGCGATAGATTAAATTTATTACTTATGCGCTCCGATGTGCCATTTACACTCGCAGTATAATTTCTCTTTACTTCTTGAAAATAGCTGCACTTTGATTCGAGTACGAAAAATCGCTTTAGCTGATGGAATCTCCGAAACTCTCAACTTTCTTGGCATAAGATCGGATCAAGAGGAAAACAATGAATACCTTGACTGACTCGAGACTGTCAAATGGGGTGGGCGATATTCCTGCTGTCACGTAGGAGAAATATTCGCTCAAGTGGTCTCTGCACGATCGACCTCGTCGCCTTTAAATCGGCTTGGCCGCCTGCCAGACTCGAAGCTAGACTACAGGGACTAGACCCGACAGGGTAGCATATTTGCCCTTCGTCTGCTTCTTGAAGAATTCTTAGCCCCTCGTCTCTCGCTCATGCTTTTGTAAAAGAAAACTGTCCGATGTTTTATTCAGCTCCTCACCTGATCCCCCTACTCAAAATCAACTTACTTTTCCCCTCTGAGCTCCTGTCTCCCTCGATTTCCGTATATCTCACTCCTATTTTCCCTCAAATGAAACCGCGCGCGAAAGAAATGGAATCTTGCCACTATTTATAAATGAAAGTATTCATCGTCCATCTATAAAAGTATTGTTTTTACGAAATATTTTCTTAGGAAATGAAATTCTAATAACCGAACTAACATCTGAGATTCGAAATGGGTCATTGCTTTGTAGAGTACCCACAACGCTTCCATGTTATGATGTGAGGTAGCTCTATGGGTTCCAAAGAGGAATCAAACGATCATAGAGTTGAAAATTGAAATCGCTTTTGTTACGACGTCCGTAAACACCTAGGGCATCGCACCTGAAATTTTAACGATCGTAAAGGGATAATGACCCAACACACGTCTCTAGGAAAACGCCAACTGGCTTATCTTTATTGATAACTGATAGCCGATAAAAAAATTAAATGGTAGACATAACATCCGTCCCCTTCTGAAGAAAATAAATAACAGTACTTCTAATCAACGAGATGCAATGTCTCTGCAAATTGAAAATCAGGTTGGCACAAAACGAGAGGGCTGCTTCCTGGTCCGTTGAGGTCGCCTGCCTGATGATAGGGGAGAATCCCCGGTAGCCGGGGTCGCTTGGTCGGTCGGGGGGACTCTGGGAGGTGTTGGGGTGGAGAAACCTCGGCACAGAGGGGATAGCCCCGTATCGTCAAAAACCGATGGTGAGGAAGGGGCTGGATCCTCATCCAAAGGTTCACTTGACTCCTTCAATGGCACGCTTGACTCCTCCAATGGCACACTGGAAGCTGGCGAATCTCCTGGTGGTACGGTTGGGGCGGCTTCGGAACCAATGACCTGGTCGAGGTGTCTCCTCCAGGTGTGACCCTCTTGAGTCTCCAGTTCGTATTGTTGGGGTCCCAAAACCTTTGTGATGTGTGCTCTGGTCCAACGAGGTGGATCAGAACGATAGTCCTTGGTCCACACGGCGTCTTTAACATTGAAGGTGACTACTCGATGTCCAATGTCGGCAACCGATTGGCATCTCCGTGCGTTCCGACGTAACGGATTTTGACAGAACCTTACCCCTTTTCCGTTGACGAACTGAAAATACGTCCGCTGGTTCAGATTTGATAGCAATACTGGAACGCTGCCGTTTTTCTTCCATGGCAGACTCTTTACCCGTTGCTATATCGACCAATGCGGCTAAAGTCAGTGACGGTTTGGACGGGTCTTCTTCGAATAATCGATCCTGAATGGGACCTTCACCATAGCCGGAAACAAATAAATCGCGGACGATAATCTTGAATTCATCTCCGTACTTGCAATCGGCGGCGAGACCTTTTAATCGCGCAGCCCATTCGCGCGCAGTTTCTTCTTTGGCGCGTCGCGCAGAATATAATTTATGACGGGTTGAGAAATACGATTTGGAAGGTGCGTAATGTTCCAACATCATCTTTGTCAGCGTCACATATTTTGCGTCTGACAATTTGTCGGGAACGCATAAGCTTTCAACCAACTTATAAACTTCGTCAGAAACCAACGTGAGGAGCGTCGCTCGCTTTTTCTCATCTCCGTCGATACTTTCACGGATGAAATAGTTTTCTAACTTTTCGTAGAAAACTCGGAAATCGTTCGATCCGTCGAAATAAATGCCTCGCAGACTCGTTCCGTCCATGTTGACCTTGTCGGGCTCGGATGCGTAATCTGACGCTTCAACAAACCACCACTTAACGGCCGCGGGCCTATATTATCGAATAACGGAATTCAATTTTTCCTCGTCGCCAAAATGTTACGACGTCCGTAAACACCTAGGGCATCGCACCTGAAATTTTAACGATCGTAAAGGGATAATGACCCAACACACGTCTCTAGGAAAACGCCAACTGGCTTATCTTTATTGATAACTGATAGCCGATAAAAAAATTAAATGGTAGACATAACAGCTTTGTAGTATAATAAAATAATTAGAAATATAATAAAAAATGAACAAGTTAATGTCAAATTAATAATACCTAATAAAATATAATAAAAAATAGTAATAAAACAATATTTATATAATTGTTTGATATATATAATTTATAATTTTTTAATATACATACCTACGTATATACTTTTCTCTTTTATTAATGAATAATATTCCAAAATTCATAATAAAAAAAGATAGTGAATTAAAATCGTTTAATATCAAAATAAAATGTAAAAATTTATTGAAATATAATAAAGTAATTGAAATAAAATCGGAAAAAGAATAGGTGTTCATGTATAGGCACTAAAATAATTGTCAAGAATGTTATGAAGATGTGGTGGTGGGGAAAGGGATAGAATGAGCGGGTAGCAACTCTAACGACGTTTCTTTTGATACAAACAATTTTCTCGTTTTCACATCACGCAACTTTTTTTTTATTTAACTATAAAATCCACGGTATAAAACCGACGAAATAACGAAATACTTCTAATTGCATTTTGTTTACCGTTGCTGAGAACTTCCGTTATTAAACTTTTTTCCAACTTGCCAGTTGTTTTCGTAATTTGATAGCTATCTGTTTCACGGAAAGCGGCTTTCGCAGACTAATGAAAAATTCATAATAATGTGTACCGGCTGCAAGGGAGATGACGCAATAAAAGCGATGTGTGTAGAATGAAAGCGGAAATTGTGCGTAGAATGAGACGGAGTTGCTTTGATCGAGAGAATGGGACGAAGATAGTAGAGCTGAATCAACAGGTTCCTCGAGCTGTCGGATGAGAATTAATGGTTTCAACCCCTCGTAAGCCCACCTTCACCACAATCACCCTCTGTTCCATATTTTATTTAAAAACTTCGCTTTCCTTTTTAACGTTGACGCGTTCGGCGTGGTTCGTTTACCTTGTTGCTTTTGAATACACGTCGAGAATCTAAACGAACCTTGTGTCGACAAGCTAAGCGTTTCTACTCGTTCATTAACTAGCCTTGAGTGAAGCAGTAAACCGCACCGATTGCGCTAAATATTTTCTAAACTTCTTTCACATAGGGAACGCACGATATTTTTGAATCGCTAATAAATTGGAATGATCCAGAGGTTCTATGGCAAAAATAGCCGTGAAAGCGTTTTAATTCCTGCAAGGTTTCAATGGTTTTATTTTGAACTGCGGATGGATATTAAAAATATTTAAAAATATGGTAATATAATAGTACCATATTTGAACTTTCCGGGAAAATAATCATAGGAATGAGAGCTGATTGATTTTTTCGTTAGGAAAAATGCGGTAAGGCGATTAATAATAAAGAATTCAAGACAACATCAGCTTGTATTGTAAATGTTACACAACAGCCTACATGCATGTCAAAGAGACATTTAATTAATTTGCCGTATTTAATATAAATTACAAAATTAATAACATATGCTTATACATTTTACAAAAGAAAAGAAAAAAAAAAGAGAAAACTGTTCGTAAACATTGATAGTATTTACGGTGAAATTATCGTGCAACGTGACCGACAATTCAGTGCGAGAGACCTTATTTTTCCAGTAAAAATGTCTTTTTCTCACTCAATATATTGTTCGGGTAAATGTTTGCTCAACCTTTCCGCATTGGATTTGAAGTCTCGCTTTTGCTTTTCTTCCTTTTCGTACTTTTTACTTTTCGCTTGACGTTTTAGGGAATTTTCTTTGGAAAGGCGGTCGCCTTAGGAAATCCTTTTGGAGCCGTTTTCACGGTTCGTTTAAGGCAAATACTTGAGACCACCTTAACGGGCGGGACGAGGACATGATTTGATTTGCAATCGTCCGCTCGAATGAATTCGTATTCAGGAAATTCGGCAGACGAAACAACCCTCTTTACCGTTGACAAACCAAGAACATTGGATTGGGGAATATGCGGATTTTCAAGTTAGGGCAACAATAATTTTGAAAGTAGCGGTTTTTTACTCACGAAAATAAAAACGTTTTCGGTTTGGAAAATCTAAAAAAAAAAGTGTTTCATTTAACACTGTAGACGCAGTGCGATTGATATTTAGTGGGACTTCTGCCTGACAAACGCAAATCGACAGTAGCCGATACAAAATCAGGCGGGTCTGAAATATTACTATTTGGCCAGCTCTCCCTCAACAGATAGGTTTATAGTCAAGCTCTATTTTGCTTAAAAAAAATTTTTTTTTTAATTGTTTTCTTCAATTTTTTATTTCAATCTATATCCTCGCCAGTTAAATAAACAAACAGCTTCACTCGTTACATTTTTATTTAATTTCAAATGACCGAAGTATCGACGCAGAAATCATGAAAACCTTGACGCACATTTCTCTTTCAGTATCGGGAACAAAAACGGACCCCATCGAGCCACGAATAGGCGAAGGCTCAGCACAGCTCTCTTTTCACTCTTCCGCGGAAATATTTTTCCTCGTCACTGTCGGCAGATTTACTGCCAACTCCGAGCTTCTGGGTCGAGCAAAGCCGGCTGCTACCTTAACCGTACAAAAGGAGGGCAAGATGTAGGGAATTTTCCGGACAACAACAAAGCGTTCTCGGCGTGTCGGCCAATTTCATCTCGCCGCCACCTACCGTACAAAATTGAACCGAGAGATTCTTTGCTTCGTTGGTAGGGGTTGGGCTATTGTATGTCCAATGATTCGAAAGCCCCTCGTCCTTTTGCCGTAGTATTTCCAGTATACTCCGACAAAGAATAGAGGAGTCGAAGCTGAGCAAAAAACACTTAAGGCGCGCCAGCGGAGCTCATAAAATAAATACTGAAACCCCAGCAGAGGCCATTCGTTGCTTCCTTGAAACTTTCCGTTATCCTCTCGGTCGATGATCGGTATTTCATGAAGTGCCTGCATCACGGCGAGACGGCCGGCGAAAATCTCGATTACTGTCCGCATTTTCTGCCGCAAGCCATTTCACAGGACAAAGCGTTCCAAACGATGAAAAGCAGCGGTTTTCTAACCGTCAAGGAGCTGTTTGATCTCAAAGCATCCGCGGATCGATTGGAAAATGTTCCTAAAAGTATTGTCAGTTTGATGTTCTAAAATTAGTTCGAAACTTTCGAACTTCAGTCGGTAAAGCAATCGTCAGTGCCGAAGCCAATGGGTCTTTTGCAAGTAAAAGATGAACAATTGCATTTTTTTTTTTAAGCCTCGTTTTGGTTTCAAGTTATTACTGCATTTTCGATGATTTGTAATATAGTCCTGTAACTTTACGCTCTACACACAACAATGAAGGCAACGAAACCATTTGAAAATTACGACGAAGATACCCCAAGGTCGAGAATGTACGAGTATGTAGAAAATCATAATGAAAACAAAAATATTTTTCTAATAAAGGTGCAATAAAAAATAAAATAAATTAAAATATTTTAAAATGAAATCATTTTTAATTTTTTATTATTATTATTTATTTTTTTGTGTTACAGAGTTCAACATGATAAATAATGAGAACGCAATAATTAATGATTTTAATACTCAAATCTAGCCAAAACGAGGCACATGAAAAATACTTGAATTTTTCACCCTGAAAATCAACATTTCAAATTCAAAATCAAAAAAGACATACCTATATTATTTCTCCCGTGCTTGAGAACATAGATAATGCGTTTTTTAGCAGGAATTTCACGTTGTTTTCGCCCATTGAAAATGCTACAATCTTGATAGCAATGCTACTGTGATGTGAGAGACTTAGTGTCGATAATTGGTGGAGCAGACTGTGCAAAGCAGGACATATCCTAAGAACCAAACGTAATCATTATTGTTTGATCAGGAATTCGATCTAATTTGATCTTAAGCCCGTTCAATTGGGACGCCCTCGTTCAATCTAGCGTCTCATTCAATCATTCACAGGAGAATTGATAAATGTTCGCTCTATCTAACGAACATGAGTACAATCATAATAAATAATGGATAATCGTAATAATAAATAATTATAACAAGAAAAGTTATTGGTATTGCTAATATTGGTAAAGTTCTCAAAATTATATGTTGAAAAAATTGTTTTCTGGACCATTTATTATTCAATAATGAAGGAACCTAAACTCTTGTGTCTCCTAAAAGAAAAAAAATGTCTAACCCACCTACAAAATGTATTCAATTCTCTTCAAGCCTCGGCCATGGAAGAAGTGCTGATCATCTTAGAGGAACGGCTCGAAATAATGAACCAGTGTAATTTTTGAGCGGTATTTTTAATTTGAACCGTCGTTCACAGATAAAAATTATTGCGAATTTGGTCTTTTCTATCTCAGAGAAATAGGTAAATCAATATATATATATATTTTAAACTGTTTCTGATTAAGGGACTATGAAAATTTTATCTGAAGTCAGCATGGAACATTCTTTTTTTGTCTACTAAGAGAAAAACATATTTTGACCCAAATGTCAACATTGGAGACGTCCAATGGTTTATATAAGATAAAAAAATACACACGAAAAATGTTCCCTATGAGTGGGTTTATTTTCCCTTATGAAAAGTCCCTTATCCCTTCAAGAGCTCTATCGCTATAATATATGATTGAATGTGTCCGCATCCAACTTTTTATTTCCGTGCTCTAATCTCTCCATTGGGTTTCAAGCCCGGAGGTATCGTCCAATTAACTAACGGTCTCTTGTTTTATCACCTTCCGTCCTCGCAAATTGACTGATCGCACTCGAAACTTTGCGTATGACCCGGAGTATCTCACTATCCTCCACCTGGGAGCCACGTGCAATTCACAGGAGTCGGAAAGTTCGTTTTGACGGATGGGACGAAGCAACGGGATCTCCACAAGTAACCGGGTATTCAAATCGATATTTCAGCGCCCTCGTAATCTGACCTCTAGTTTCCGTTTCGAGAACTGACATCACGGATATTTACAACGAAAAGTGTATCGAATAATTGGAAGAGCGGATTTTTTGGAGTACAAGTTGAAGATGTTGGAAAACTTCATATTTTGGTATGACACCAAGAATGAAGCTTGCGAATATTTCAATTGCAATTTATTTTTCAATCACGTCATCTTCAGTGCCCAAGTGTCTTCGGGTTCATTGGATAGTTGGACAGTAAAAAATATAGCTAGATGTCGAGTGGAGAGTGTTATTGTGAAAAACGGGAGCTCGTCTCGTTAAAATGGAAAATCGAGTGAAAATTTACAACTTTCAAAGTCGAGCCGCTTTTAGAGCCAGCTCTCAAGTGAAACAGGGCGAACTGGCGCCACCATGGGATTGCTTTTAGGAAAAGGAACGTTTTATCTCAAATAGTATAAGGAGAAAGTGTCTGTATGTGTTCGTGAGAAGGAAAACCCCCGCGGAGTGACGTGCTCTCGCCCGGCAGGGGCTGTATCTTGTCCGGGCAAATTTATGCTTCGAGAGGCCATAAGTCTGCCAGTGTTGTCTTGTTGTTAGCCGCATGTTATGCAGTGTTCTTGTATTTGTGCGTCGTGTAGTTCTGCTCAATGTGTTGTATTCGAGTGGAAGAGGCCTGGGAAGAAAATCGGCCCCGCTGGAGAGAGGTTAGTGGTTTCGAACACGCGAAGTCTGAGAGAATTCGGTTTTCGGCTCACCGTTTCAAAATAAAGATGGCGCACGATCATTCGGAAAATTCGGATGGAGGTACACTGCTCACTCGATTCGAGAATGTGTTGATTGTTGAAAAATTTAAATAAGTAGTCAAATTGGAAAGAATGATTTTTCACATGAGAAATAATTTATTTCCCGATTACTAACATTTGAATGATGTTGGATGATTATTGAACGATACAACAGTTTCAACAGTACTATTAATTTTTAGTCAACACTAATGTCTGGTAAAATTGAAATTACTAAAATTGTAGAATTCGACAGTGAAATAAGGTAATTTAGTACCTATACTTATTTAAAGTACCAAAACATTGTGAATTGCGAAATTAAATGCCACAATGATTGGAAATGAAATGAATACGCGAGCTAAGATCGCATAACCAATTTCAATTCTTTATCACCAAAGCGGTCGCCGAATTTCCAAAAATTAGGACAACGCGCTTCCCATATCGGAGCTCAACAGGATGATTGAGAGAGATCACACTACAATTTACGCAGTAAATGAATAATTAGAGAAACACCAGACGGACGGAGATTGCTGGAAATGGAAGGGCCACTTTATGTTGATGAAAGCAATTAACGGGATGAACAGCTCGTTATTATCCGAGCCGGAGGCCTC